>JAPQWV010003340.1:0-42784 GCA_027422505.1 Craterostigma plantagineum
TACCATACCGAAATTTCGGTATGATACCGTATCGAAATTTAAGGTATACCGAAATTTGGTATGGTATTGGTGTGATTTTTGGATACCGAAATTTCGGTACGGTATACGGTATCACAGTTTTGGTACTGTTGGATATTTAATTGATTGTGTCAATAGTTTAAGTCTTGGGATTAATTTGTAATTATCTTTAGCTTGGCTTTGGACAAGTATGTAATTATCTAATTTTTTTAGTGATTGGGCCTTAATATACCTAGGGTTAATGTGGTATATAAGTTTTTACCAACTCACTTTTGAAAGTAATCAAAGATCAAAAGGCTACCCTAGTTTTCACACACTACACACACTTGAAGGTGAGAAACTCTCCCTTTTTCATTCCATCAAAGCCTCTTTGATCCTTGTTTGGTGCATTCGGGACCAACAAGTGGTATCAGAGCAAACGTGGATCGATCTGCATTGATTTGAATCCAGTTTCGTTCGATTCCAGAAAGATCAAAGGTGTTTTGGGCAAAAAATCACTTTCTGGCATTTTGAACTCGTTTTGGGGTTTTAATGCTTTGTTTTTGTGTTAAAACCTTCCCCAAGATCGATTCTATGCCTAAAATGTTTTTAGAATACTTTTGGATCAGTTTTAACGAGTTTTGAGCAAGATTGAAGCAAAAACTTTTCAGAAAGGACATCTCGGCCATTCTCTGTTTTTTGGTCGATTTGACCTATTTTTTGGTTGTTTTTAGCTCACAAATCGGTCGATTATGTGTTTAGGGAAGAATTTCTGAAGTTTAGGATCAAGTTTGAGCGATTTTGGTTGAGATTTGAGTGAAACGACGTTTTCTGGCAAAAAATCGCGACAAGCAATGGAAAGGTACATGATGTTCTGCCCCGCGAAACTTTTTGCTGAATCGTTCAATCCGCGAAAGTTTCATACCCGCGAAGTTGATTCCGAGAATTTTTTAAACCGCGAAAATTTCACTTTCACTGCATTTTTTCGCAACGGCCTATGCTCAAAATCCGAGAATTTTTAAAACCGCGAAAAATTCACTTTCACTGACATTTCATTTTTCTCAACTGACTCGCGTCCAAAACCGCGAAAAATTTCTCTTAGACTCCAATTTTTCTCAACTTCGTACTCTTTAAAATCCGAGAAACTTTATTGCGAGAAAGTCTATTCCAAGAATTTTTCTGAGCCGCGAAATTTTCCCAAAATCTGAGAAATTTTACTAAGTCGAGAAATTATCTCCGAGAAATTTTCAGAAATTCCATATCCAAGAAAGCTTATTCCGCGAAATCTTTCTGAGCCGCGAAATTTTCAGCCGAGAACTTTTTGAAATTTTTACATCCGAGAAAGTTTTAAAGCCGAGAAAGTTTATTTCATCTGAGAAAGTTTTTCAAAACCACCTTTGAAATCCGAGAAACTTTCCTAAAATCACACTTCAACTCTCGATGCGAAATTTTTATAACTTGCGAAATTTTCTTGTGAAGCTTTAAAACTCTCAACTGAGAATCATTCTCACATGCGAAATTTTAAAATCCAGAAATTTCAACTGAGAATTTTTTTCTTTTCGAGAATTTCTCTTTTAAAACTCACAAACACCGAAATTTCTCAACACATAATTTCTCGGATAACTCTTCATTTATCACGTCCCTTCAAACTGCGAATTTTTTCTCTGACGTGTTAAGTCTTTTTCTCGTGTTAAAATCGTCTTGGATTAAACATTTCTCAAACTTATTTAAGATTTGATCCTTACACTTTAGTCCTATCACCCTAGACCACTTTTGACATAAAATTTGTCTTTGCTCCTCAAGTCTCGATTTAAATTTCTAGAACTTCTCCCAATTTCAAGATATATTCTCTTTCATACATTATCGACCGTCACAACACGCTCACTCAGTTCTAAGAAATTCTTTAAAACAATTTTATTCTCAAAACTCTACTCATTAAACTCGTATTTCTCATATCGTTCGTTACTAACTCTCTTATCTATACAAGATCAAAACCACGGACGATTCGACTGCACCACCATGTCTACCACGAATGACATCTCCACAGTGGGCTCCGACACCAGGCCTCCGATGCTGCGACAAGGCGACTACAGCATATGGACAAACCGGTTCCTTACGTTCATCAGGAACAAAGGCGCACCACTCTTCAATACCTTCTGGACTCCATCTTTACAACGGCCCAGCACAGTTCTGGACAATCATCCCTGCACAGCCAAACGCAAACCCTCCCATGGATGAACGCCGCACTCCAAGAGGTCCCATCAATGAGGATGAACTGGCTCGCGTACAGGCCGACGAGACTGCCAAAGGATACCTCTTCCAGGCTATGGGCAACGAAGTCTATGCTCATATCGAGTGCTGCACAACTGCTAAGGAAATATGGGATGAACTCGTAGAGATCATGGCAGGCACAACTGAAAGTGCTCAAGGGAGGAAATCAGCCTGTCTCTCACAGTATGAACACTTCCAAGCCTACGAAGGAGAGGAGCTGCGTGACACGTACCTCAGATACCTGAAAGTCATCAATGAACTCAAGAAAGCCAGGATCTCGAGGGACAAATTCGATATCAACAACCGCTTTCTTGGTAGCCTCAAACCACATTGGGGCAATGCAATCGTGATGATGATTCAGAGTAAGGACCTCTCCAACACTTCCATCCATGCTCTTTATGACAGTCTGTCTGCGTATGCTCCATACGTGCAACCTCAGTCCACAACACTCGAGTCAACCCCCTGGCCCTCCTCTCGAACAAAACCAATGAACGATCTTCCACCACTAAGACCAAACAGAACAAAGGGAAGCTACCAGCTGTTGTATCTGACACCTCTTCAGGATCCGAAGCTGATACAGAATCAGACGAAGATGTTCGTGATATACGCAAGCAACTAGCAATGCTCACTAAGTTGGTCTCAAAGAAGATCGGGAAAAAATCCTCATCCTCTTCCAATCGCCAAAGAACCTATAGCGGCACCAAAAAGACCACTCCCACAGAGGAAGCCAAGCCGACAAAGAAAGAAGAGGACTCCGTACCTCAAAAGTCTGTGAAGTGCTTTCGGTGTGGAAAGTCAGGCCACTTTGCCAAAGAATGCCACGCCCCACGCGTGAAGGACTCCGGCTACTACGACCGTAAGGCCAGAATGACCCGCAAGATGGAAAGTGGGAAAGTTCTACTCACCGAAGAAGCTGAATGGGTGAATGACACTTCAGAAGGCGAGGAGCCAAGGATGAAGATTGCTGCATGGCAAGGCTGGTGGAACATGACGAGGACGAGGAGATGGGTCACACCGGTGAAAACACAGCTAAGACTCCTACCAACGCTGAGTCTGAGGTACGAATCTCGCAACTCAATGATGTGTTTAATCACCGACACGCCATTAAGAAACCCACCGTAGACGCTAGGGATTATGATGAACTTAAGCTAAAATTTGAAAACAACTATGCCTTACTTAGTCTAAAAGTAGAAGAACTTGCCTGTGCAAACGAACGTCTAATGGCCTCTGAAGCGTTAGTCAAACGTCTGCAAAGCAAGAACAAACAAAGTGAGACTAAGGTTAAGGAAACTACACTAGCCATTAGTTCATGTGAAACTTCTCGCCTCCTGACGGCCTCCCAATATGAACTGCTTACGAAGGAAAGAGTTAGGCTATACCGCAAGGTGAAAGAACTTGAAGAGCAACTTCACCTCAGAAAAAAAGCAGCAAACATCTTATGCCTATTAAACCAACCAGTGAAACAGAATTCTACGACGCCCGGATGGGAATCGGCCTGGCCAGCAACTGCGATCCAACGCCGCTAATTGTTAAAAGGTATAACATGTACAGTACAGCATTCCTAAAAACGAGGAAAGGACTCCCTCACAACTCATGCCATTTGTAAGATCCTCCTCCACTGTGCTGTCAAAAGAAAAGAGGAACGAACATACTTTGGGCAGAAATCGCATACGACTACACAGAATTGAATGCTAGTGATAAGACTAGAAAGCCCTCACTCTCTGAAGACATCAAGTCTCAGTTCCCAACCGAAGAACAAGAAATCGCTCTCCGAGAAGCACTTTCTCGCATCTATGTCCCAGAGAAACTTCTGGTCATAGCAGAACTAGAACGAACCATAGAAGTAGAGCGAAAGCCTTTGCAAAAGAGCGAGAAGATCTACTTGGCAAAATCTTTACCCTAGAACAATCTCATAATACGAACAAACCCTCTACGTCAAGTCAAGTACCGATTCTCAACATGTAAATGTAAGAGGACGGCGAAGATGACTCCTGAAGCTGACATATGTTCTAACACTAACTCTAGTATTCTTATGGATACAGGGAATGTGAGTTCGACGTCTCTAGAAGGGAGTTCGTATCAAGTAAAGGAGAACCCGCTCTTCGATGACAAAAGAAAAGACCATCCTATATTCGTCCTTTCTCTCTATATACTGAATCCCAATATCCTAAGGTCGTAGACAATTATGTTGCCAAAACTTATCTTTTGTTTACCAAGCTTATGTCTATGTGCTGCTGCAATGACTTTGTTCTCCCACGCTTCCATGAACACGCAACACTCCGACCACGCAACACTCCGACCACGCAAGCGAACCTCCTCTACGACGTCTTTGAATTCTACCATCTCGCCTAAACCTAAGGTCAAGCGAAAACGTCTCTCGTCGTCAAACGCAAACTCACCCACTACTCGCAAGCCAAAGTCGACCAAAACCGAAGCACAAAAACGACAACCACATTCCCCACGCCAATTCATGTATAAGGCGCCATACATGCAAGCACAAGTTAGGAAAATATGGGTTAGAAAAACCATAATCCCGCCTAATCAAACAAACGACAAAGGGAAAGCTAAATTAGAATCAACATAATCTGATTTAGGAACCACATTTCCCATTAAGCGCATAAAAACTTTACATATATCACAAGAATGTCCCACTCGAAACGGGGACCCAACGTTTGCTAATGTTTGCAGGTCTGTCATGTGTGGTATCTAGACTCAGGGTTGCACACACATGACAGGGAATAAGGAGCTGTTGAGCAACTTCTCCGAGCGCTATCTCGGAAGGGTCTCCTTCGGAAACAGTCAAATGGCGCCAATTCTCGGAACTGGCGATCTCGTGCATGACAAACTGACAATCAAGGGCATCTCCTACGTCGAGGGTTTGAGCTACAATCTCTTCAGCATTGGTCATTTCTGCGACAAAGGATACAAGGTTCTCTTCGAATCTGACATCTGCAGCATTATAGATGCCTCAGGACAATCTCTTCTTTCTGGAATGCGCACGTCTCACCTTTACGTACTCAATCTTACACCTCCTCGACCAATATGCCTTCTCTCTCGAGCCGCACCCAAGTTGAACGATTTATGGCACCGCGTTCTTCACATCTCAATTTCAAGACCATCAACAAACTGCGTCAGAATAAACTCGTCAACGGTCTACCCCAACTGACATATCATAAGGAACACCTTTGCTCTGCCTGTGAATTGGGGAAGATAAAGCGATCGTCTCATGTCTCTAAGGAAACACCGTCCTCTAAACTCATCCTCGAGCTCTTACATATGGATCTATGTGGCCCAATGCCTACGGCCACACTCGGAGGAAGACGGTATATTCTTGTGATTGTCGACGATTTTTCACGCTTCACGTGGACGAAACTCATTCGTACAAAGGATGAAGTTCCTGATATAATCATCGAGTTTGTTGTTACGTCCTAAACTCTTCATCAACAGAAGGTTCGGATTATCAGAACTGACAACGGAACTGAGTTTAAGAACAAGAAGTCAGTGATTTCTATGCCACTCAGGGCATCACTCAGCAGTTCTCAGCTGTGAAGACACCGGAACAGAATGGTGTCGTTGAGCGTAAGAACAGGACACTAGTTGAAGCAGCCAAGACTCTTCTCATCCAATCCGGACTTCCTCATTCTCTTTGGGGCGAAGCTATTCAAACGGCTTGCTACACACAGAACCGGGCTTCCATCCACAAGAGATTCAACCGCACCCCATACGAGATGCTGAATAACCATCGTATCCCCGATATATCTTATCTAAGGGTCTTCGGTTGCCGATGTTTTGTGGCCAATGATCATCAACATCTTGGGAAGCTTGATCCAAAAGCACTTGAAGGCATCTTTGTTGGATATTCACTGAACTCGAAGGCATACAGAGTCTATCTTAGGGAGAAACGGTCAGTAATAGAGAGCACTAATGTCACCTTTGACGAAAGCGAAGGCGATCTCATGGCTTCTGGCCATATCAGTCCAGAACCAGGTCTTCTACAGTCGTTGACAACAGGTCAACCTTCAACAGCGGGAACTTCCTCATCTGAGGGCAATTCTGGTGAACTGGATCTCGATCTGCTCTTCGAGTACTTCTACCCAGTTCCCAAGACTCCCGTCGCCACCACTCATCACCTACCGCTGCACCCACTCCACCTACACCACCAGCTACCGGCAATACGTCGTCCCTCCAAACTTGGATGCACTCAATCTCAACGAAGACGACATTTTTACCCAACCCTGGGAATTTGCTGATCTTGATGCTGAACCCTCTCAATCTAATACAATTGAGATCTCTTCTTCGGACACCGGGCCCAAATCTAATGAGTTTCAAATCGATACAAATGCGGCCAGCTCCTCACAAACCAATGTACCACTTTGGGCTCGCTCTCACCCTACCGATCAGATTATTGGGGATCCTACATCTGGTGTTTCGACACGTTCAGCTACGATGAATGAAAGTCTGTTTGCTTGCTATCTCAGTCAAGTCGAACCATCACGAGTAGCTGAAGCTCTCAACGATCCTGACTGGCTGATTGCAATGCAGGAGGAATAAATCAGTTTGAACGTTTACAAGTTTGGGAACTCGTACCACGACCTCACAATAGATCCATTATCGGCACAAAATGGATCTTCAAGAACAAAAAGGATGAAGACGGTGTTGTTATTCGCAATAAAGCAAGACTTGTGGCTAAGGGGTACAACAACAAGAAGGCATCGACTACGATGATGAAACTTTCGCCCCAGTTGCCAGGATCGAAGCCATACGAATTTTTCTTGCCTTTGCTGCTCACAAGAACTTTAAAGTCTACCAAATGGACGTGAAGACTGCATTTCTGAATGGATTTCTCAAGGAAGAAGTGTACGTTGATCAACCTGAAGGGTTCTTGAGCGAAGAGTTTCCCTCATCACGTATATCGACTCTACAAGGCCCTCTACGGACTAAAACAGGCTCCCCGAGCTTGGTTATGACGTCCTTTCAGACTTCCTTGTTCAGTCTGGATTCAAGAAAGGATCTCTGGATACAACTCTCTTCACCAAGCGGAGTGGCCCGGACATAATGATTGTACACATTTATGTCCATGACATCATTTTCGGATCGACTAAACCACAACTGTGTGAAGAGTTCGCAGAATTGATGAAAGAGAAATTCGAAATGAGTATGATGGGTGAGCTGAATTTCTTTCTTGGTCTTCAAGTAAAGCAACTCCCCAACGGAATCTTCATCAATCAGTCCAAATACATCCATGACATCCTCGAGAAATATGGAATGAAGGATGCTAAGACTGCTGCTACACCTATGTCACCCTCTGGCCGACCCGACGCGGACCCATCTGGTGTTCCCGTTGACCAAACCATCTATCGAGGGATAATAGGCTCTCTTTTGTACCTTACTGCTAGTCGACCGGATGTCGTTCTCTCGACAGGAATCTGCACTCGTTTTCAGGCAACACCAAAGGAATCCCATCTCACTGCTGTCAAAAGGATTCTCCGCTATCTCAAAGGAACACCCAATCTGGGTTTGTGGTACCCCACTCTATCGGACTTCAACTGGTTGGATTCTCTGACTCGGATTATGCAGGATGCAAGATGGACCGAAAAAGCACCTCTGGAGCTGCACACTTCTTGGGCGGTAAACTCGTAAGTTGGTCGTCTCGAAAACAAAACTGTGTCTCAACTTCGTCACGGAGGCAGAATATGTCGCCGCCGCTAGTTGTTGTTCAAAACTTTTGTGGATGAGAACCCAACTACGAGATTTAATTTCATGTTGATAAAATTCCCATTTATTGTGACTCAAAAAGTGCTATTGCGATGACGAGTAATCCGGTACATCACTCAAGAACGAAACACATAGATATTCGTCACCACTTCATCAAAGAACATGTCGAACAAGGCACGATTGAATTGCACTACATCACAACCGAAGATCAACTGGCCGACATTTTCACAAAACCGTTGGATGTCAAACGATTCCAACACCTAGTGACTATGTTGTGCATGTTGAATATTCAGTTGTGATGAATCGACCCTACATGAACTTTGATAAAGTGTACATATTTCTTTTTTCCACTTCACTTCATTTTCTATGTGTCTTCTGAATTATGTCTTTTGAGGGGAGTTTTCGATTAAGGGGAGCGTCTGATTTTTCATTATTTAAAACGGGAAGTTTTCGATTAAGGGGGAGCGTCTGATTTTTCCATTATTTAAAACGGAAGTTTTTCGATTAAGGGGAGCAAAAAAAAATGGGTTGAAATTTAAAGTTTGGTCAAACTGAGTCAAAATTGGACGATTAAAATGTTTTGGGTTGAATTTCTAATTTTCTGGTCAAAAAGGGTCAAAATTGGACCAATTAAACTTCAATGGACCCAATTTTGACCCAACCCGCGAAATTCAGCTCAGTTGAGGTTTTGACCAAGCCCACGAAATTTCGGCCCAGTAACTCAAAATTTCGCATGTACAGTCACAAAACCCCTAAAACCCCAAAACCCTTAACGTTTTTCACAATCCTAAAACTCCCGAGAAAATTCAAAATTTCACATCCCCTCTTTCAAAATTTCGCAACTCCTCGCATCTTCGTCGTCGTCAAATCTGCGATCAAAATCTGTTTCCTGCTAACTCCATTGTCGCAAATCAACCTTTCGGTATGAATACACCTTAAATAACCCAGATTTCTGTTCGTTTTACCCTGTTTTGCCCCGTTTTGATTAAATCTGTTAGGTTCGAATTAATTTTTCTCGGCTCTGAATCGAACGCATGTCAGGTTTTTTATGCTTAAAACCCCCAAATATGCATTTCCCATCCAATTTCGAGACGATTGAGTCCAGATTATTACATTTTGGTTAACATTTGAGTGGGTCTAAGGCAAAAAGTCATTGCGTCGTTTCGCACGTTTTCGCACTGTGTTCTTCACCGAGAAATTCTCAGAAAATGCTTTAATCGTTAAATTTCGCTGCTACAGTGAGCTAAGCCCCGCGAAACTTTATTTTATCCGAGAAATTTCTTGCGCTACAGTGAGTGAGGTCCCGCGAAATTTATCCGAGAAATTTAGGGTTTCGCTGCTACAGTGACTAAGAACCTGCGAAAACTTTAATACTACATAAAATTTTTGCTGCTACAGTATGTGAAGCCCCGCGAAAATCTCATACACTTCACTTCATATTACATATCTTCGCATCTTCACTATTTCGCAACTACAGTGAACCAAAAATTTTCTCAATCCACAAAGCATTTTCCCTCCGCGAAACTTTCTTAACTCGCAAAAACCTTCCATACTTGCAAAATTTTACACAGTCTGCGAAAATTTCTCACGACATGTCTATATGCTATCACTTGCGAATTTTTACTCTGGCGAAAATTTCTCACGACATGTCTATGTGCTATCACTTGCGAAAGTTTCCTAATACATGCGAAATTTTTGTACCTGCGAAATTTCCTTGATATGCAAAAAGTAACATTACGTGCGAAAATTTCTACGTGTTACACTTAGCGAATTTTCCATTACATGCGAACCTTTACACAACATGCGAAAATGTACTCAATCTGCGAAATTTCTCATTGCATGCGAAAATTTTGGAATGCTTGCGAGACTTCTTAACGTGCGAAAATTTTCCATGCATACGAAATTGTACAAAATTTGCGAAAACTTTCTCGACATGTCTACGTGTTATAATCTGCGAAATTTCCATTACATGCAAAATTTGACACAAAATGCTAAATTTTTCTCAACATGTCTATGTGTTATACTTAGCGAATTTTCTCATCTCATATGAACGCCTTCAATTCCAAAATTTTCTAAGTATTGAAAAATTTAGTTTAAAACATTGTCGATGTTTTCGTCTACAATTTGAGACCACTTCCATTATTTCATCCACGACTTATTTATGTCCATATTCTCGCGATTTAATCCATACCAATCATATTACTATTACTGTAAAGCACAGATATGGCCGACAAAGATCAAGGTACACTTGAAGCACTTGAGGCGGCTGCAATCCAAGGGACATCGCCCGCATCGAACTCCACACGCGTACCTATGTCCCACCACCCGAGCAGATCTTCTCACTAAGTCAATGGGCGGCCCTGATTCCCAACAACTACATGGTGGACTTGGACAGCTTTCGGTGTGATGCCCCCGTCATTATAGAAATCCTCAAAGGGCACCCACTTCGCCACGCCCTCACTCATGGCGAGCCAGAAGCACAAGTGTATCTTCAACAATTCTGGCATACGCTGCAGATAGCTGGACCACTCCATCTTGCTAGAACCTTATCCGCCCAAATCGATCAAGAAACGGTGGTCCTCACTCGCAAGATAGTCCAGGAAGTGCTTCAACTCCATGTCTACTCACCCTACGATCCCCTACCGATGCATGATCAACTCATTGAAGACATTGACAGACGGGCTATCAACCAGATAACAAGAAGAAGAAAGGCCCACTTGTCCTCAGTGAAGTCACCACCCGCAATCTACCTCAACCATGGCGAACACTGTACCTGCTGGTGAACAAACGTATGTCAGGCAAGCATGCTGGTCAGGACCGTGGAAACTTTCAAATCCTCACTATCCTAACCGGCATCGCCCCACAACCGCAAGTACAACTACTACGCCGACATAATCTGGATGGATCTCGTCTCCATGATCCAACGTCGCGACCTGGAGTCGCGAAGGGAGTCACAAACCGCTTCGTCCCTTACATGCGGTGGCTCCCTGCTTTCATCAAACACTTCCGCTTGCACTCCACCAACATCCGCATCCGCCCGGCAGCGGAACACTTCCAAATCCCAACTGTCGAGAAGTCGCCAAGAAGAACACTCCGGCGAAGGATCGACACGCAATGGTAATTCCGGACGAAGTTCTCGCCTACGCAGACCCCGACAATCCTCACGTTCGTGAATATCGCGCCTCAACCGCATCCTTCCGTGAAAGCCCGCACCCACTATCCACTGTCCCTACGGAGCAGATCAACCCCCCAGCTCCTAACCCCGGGACTAGCCAAAACCCCTCCACCACCTCCAAAAAGTCATCGAGTCACGCCGCATCCTCTTCCACCCGCGTTCCGAAAAAACGGTCGCGTAAGGATGACGTAAGCCATCCTACGGAGCGTCGATCGAAACAAAAACACGATCGACCTCCTCAGCCACAAATAAGCCGAGCCGAACCAATAGGTACAGGAGGTGATGTGTTCACCTCCCGAGTAGAAGTCGTGGCATCTGGCTCAACCACGCAAACTTCCCCACTAATCCACTTATCTTCCTCTCTACAGGAAGATATTTCATTCCACGAGGAGCCACTTATGCCATCGACATCCCACTTGGAGATGATCGATGTTGAAACAAGCAGTCCCTCGCCTCAGACTGCATCCTCTTCATGCACATCGAGTATAGTGCCCTCACTCCCATAATTTCTTACGTTTCTAGGACACATACACCTATTACCGCACTACAGAGCCTTCGTGACTCTGTTAGAACGCTCGGTGATGTCTCTGTGACTGAGAGCGGAAGACCTAGCACGACCAACATCACAACAACCGTGAGCCTAGGCCATCACTCGATTGAGTCTGTCTCATCGATGATGTCAACGGGAAGTCTGAGTGACCCCGTCTTTTCCCGTCCTGTGCAAACGGGCGGCCGATCGGCTATATTCACCGAGTCGGTGTCAGTTGGATTTCTTCGTGATTCCAACTTGTTAAACTTATCCCAATTCATCACCGAGACCACGCTAGAGACACGTCTTCAAGAGTTTGCAAAGACTCTTGAGGCGTCAATTCTCGATAAAGTCTACGCGCGTCTCGAAGCGTCCACAATCGACAAAGGCAAAGGTGTGGCCCCGAGACGCCACCACCGAAGCAAAATGAGGACGCGGACGCTGTTCTCTCCTCCATTTCCGCCAAGGAGCTCTTCTACATCCTCAGAGCAAGATTCGAGTCAATGAAGGAACTCGACGAGGAGGAACAGCAGATGAAGAAGATCATGACGCAACCACTGTCTTGCCGCACTCAAGGCGAGACTAGCGGGATCAGGCGCGACGATCAAGATGATGATCAAGATCGCCGCTAGGGGGAGAATAGGCAGCTAGGCGCACAATCCCAACGACTCGTACAATCGACGCCGCCCTCCTCCTCTAGACCTGAAACGGCACCCGCACAGAAACCTCACACCCCACTAGCCAAAAATCCCATCCATTAACCCCGAGTCATTAACCAAATCACCCTCACCACCACACACTATACCATCTCCGAAACTCTAATCGTCACATCGACGTTAGAGACCACCTCCACACCGTCTCCACCCACCAACTCGGAACCTCTAACTGTCACATCGACGTTAGAGGCCACCACCACATCTACACCACCCGTTACCCAAATCATCCTCGCCAAAACATCACCTCAACCGAACCACCTGAATCTCCACTACAACCATCCCCACAATCCACAAACTCCTCCGACGCAACACCCTCGCCATCACATAGCCATACCCCTCTCGACATCGAGTCCAACCTGGCTTCCGAGGACGTCTTCTGCGCACAAAATGAGATCGAGGCCTACATCTTCAACGATGAATGGCTGTACACACCCGCCGATGCAGTAGCAGCCAGGAAGTTGGTGGAAAACGCTCGACGTCTGCTAAAGGAAGCCTCGCTCACGCTGATCAACACCGCAGACGACGAGAACGGAGAAGAGTACGACGCTGAACCTGCGGAGCTCGAGAACATCCTACAATTCCAAGCGCAGCAAACTGAGGCTCTTGCTGCTCAAACGGATGTGCCCACGTTGGATATACCGGAAGCACCGTGGGAAAACAAAAAGATCACCGCGCCATTTCAAGAAGAGATCAGGAAGAGGATCTGGCGGCGCAAGGAGCAGATCGTCACAACCTTCGACGAGTATGAGCTGATGAACATCCAAAATTGGAGCGAGAAAAAGAAGCAGCTCTATCGATGGAGCCTTCTTTGCCACAAGTGCACAAAAAGGACGCTATCCGATGAGGAAAACATCCCTCTGGAAATAAACGGTGCCCCCATCTGCAAAGTCACTGACCTCCGCCAAGAGTCGAAAGGACCTGTCCATTATCCAGTATTCACAGTAATGAGGCAGGATGAGAGCTACTGTGAAGTCAGTGAGGCGGACTTCAAGTTTCTTTCTGCGCCTGGTGACCTGTACAGCATGCTGGAATCCATGAAGCAGTTCAGACTCGTCCACAGAAGCTCTAGACATCTCGTACGTGCTGAACCGGTCACCATGGGATATGTGGCTCTCAAGCGCCACATGCTCCGACAGGTCAGATTCTACGCCACCCACGATCTGCAGATGGCGATGGAGGCACAATCTGAAGAAGGTGAACTTGACTCGCCCATCTTTCAAGAACGCTGACGAGTATCGAGAGGGCGATGTGATCGACGGAGATGATCCGGCGGTCGCCTACTCGAACTACAAGGGAAAGATGAGGCTCCTGCGCTGCTCCGAAGTGGCAAAATTCTCGGATGGGACGCTCACCATCATCCAAGACAAACTCATGAGAATTTGCCGCATCCTTTCAGAAGAAGATCCACTCTGCCGATCCAAGTTCGCGAAGTTCATTGACGCTATAGCAGATCGAATGGTCCTTCGAAGGAATCTCCGCGCCTTCGAGTTCAAGCTAGGACTTCGCGAAACACTCACCCGCTAATCCACCACACAATGCCCAAGATCCAAGACTCCCAACAATTGACACAAAGGGGGAGATTGTTAGGATATTTAATTGATTGTGTCAATAGTTTAAGTCTTGGATTAATTTTGTAATTATCTTTAGCTTGGGCTTTGGACAAGTATGTAATTATTTAATTTTTAGTGATTGGGCCTTAATATACCTAGGGTTAATGTGGTATATAAGGTTTACCAACTCACTTTTGAAAGGTAATCAAAGATCAAAAGGCTAACCCTAGTTTTTCACACACTACACACACTTGAAGGTGAGAAACTCTCCCTTTTTTCATTCCATGATTCCTTGTTTGGTGCATTCGGGACCAACAGGTACGGTATACCGTACCAAACCACCCCTATTCATACCACATGCATTACACCACTTACGGTTTGGGAGTTAACAATTGACACATAATTTCGAATCTAATGGCGTAGTAAAAAATACCCAAAATTATTGGGGTCGACCGTATTTTCGCGAAATTAAATGATGAATAACCGGACGAACGAGCAAACAAGGTGCCGCACCGAGTTGCCCATACTATGGGTACTTCGAATTAAATACATGTGAGCTGTAATCGTTGCCACAAACAGCTTTAATTTCATCTTAGTTTCGCGAATTAGAACCCTAAATATAAAATAAAAATTCATTATAAATCTTACATCTTGTGTCGTCCATACCACTATACATCCTACCTTACACGCCGAAATTGGTTGGTTGATGGGCATTCAAATTTTGGAGCTCGATTCAGTGTAAAAACGAGATTCATAAAATAAAATGCTCTATCGATAACATTTCACTGCATAATAGTAACAGATAATTGATGGAAAATAACAGTTCACTTTATGAGTATAACAATATAATCTAACTGCGTAACTGTTAGGTCCTCGAATATCAACTGCTATGATCCTAGACTTCAATCCTAAGTACTTCGACTAGAAATGGTTGACATTGAGATTCGATCAAAAAACTAAGTTGAAGATCACTAGAGAGAATTTTGATTAGTGAGAGAAAATACTTGTTGTTTCTCTCTCTAGAAATTGGATTGGCAGCCCTTCGGATGAATTGACTAATTTTTCTCTGTTAAGCACAATGTTTACATTAGTATTTATACCAAACAAGCTTGGTATAAATACAAATTAAGTCTTAATCTAAGGACAAATACAAATAAAGCCCCTAATTACAAGGACAGCTAATAAAATCAAAGGACAACTAAAACTGATATTCTACAGTAACTGAAAGTGGCCGTAACATAACTCTTATTACAGTATGTTAAGAAGGGTATTTTCTTCAATGATATTTTTAACCCTTAACTCTGCCATTTACGAAAAGTTGGTCCTTAAAAGTAATATAAATTCTGACAGGGCCTGAATGGTGTAGGAAATTACTGACAAGGGCCTGAACTAAAATCGTCCCTATATTTAATTACATCAATAATAGTGATGATGACGGTAGGACATAGACAGACATCGAAGTTCGGAAAAAAAAACGAAGTAATGATTTAAGGTTTAATTGTTGGACACATAAGTACCTAACAATATAAAAAAGATTTAAATTAGTCCCCTAGTGCTTTTTTATCGGTACCTAATATAATAAAAAATTTTACACATAGATACCTATTTGGCCGAAAGTACATCACATACTAGAAATTTAGGTATCATATGAAATGTAAGTTGGTACATAATTCATTGAAAATCGTACGTTACGGTTAAAGAGATATCACACAATATCTTTGTGAATTAGGTACAACAGAAGCACATGGGATGATACATAAATACATATAAAAAGATACGTAAGCGATAGTAAACTGGTACTAACAACCACATATGTAACTGTGTAAAACTTTATTCTACTATGTACCTAATATAAAATTTTTCTCACGGGTACTGAACGGCAATTTTTTATACTTTGAGTATTTAGGTGTAGATACACATTATAGTCGGGAGAAAACCTAAAATGGTCCCCGATGCATATCATCATGAACTTCTCAGAGTCATGAATGGCCGGTATAACTAGTTAAGCTAGAGAGCACATATCCTATTTCCTCTAGTCTGGAAAAGGCTCGACCGAAGGAATTTATCCCAAGGCGAGAGGAACTTAGCAAATGGAGTCCGGCTCTATGAGCTCATATGCCAAGGTGATTCGAAAAACTAATATTCGCGTGGACGATTTTAGTCCCGATGTTGTCGAATTTAAACCAAATTGGTCCTGTCGTTAGATCTCCGTCAATTTGGATGTAAACTGGACACGTGCCTACATGCAATTGGTCTGACTTTAAAATCATAAATTAACATTAAAAAGTAAAAAAATAAAAAAAAAAGGAAAAATTCAAATTAAAATGATTCAACAAAAAAGAACAATACTGATAAATTCAATAAAAATAAAAGAGAGAATAAAAAATAAAATTTAAATATAATAAATTAAAGAGAAAATAAAAATACATTGAAAATAATTGAAAAGAGAGAGGAGACTAAAATAAAAACTAAAATTAAAAATAAAAATATATCTATCTATTAAAAAGTAAAAAACGAAATAAGGATCTAAAAAGTTTACGAAAATTCCTGACCACATCCTTGCCAAGTTAACGAGGACACAATCGTCCTAGTTCTCAAATTTTTTTTAACAAAAATACTGCCAAAATTACGTCCACATTGACTTGGTAGGGATGGAGTCGGAGATTCTCGTAAAGTTCCAGTGACCTTTTTATCCTTAATCTTTTTCTCTTTGATTTTATTTTATTGTAATTTATGATTTTTAATATACTTTACTTTATCTTATGTGAAATTAATTTATATTTTTAATTTAATTTTAAATCCTTCTTTATTTTTTATTTCAATTTATTAGATTTTTCGTATTTATTTTTGTTCCTTTTTTATTGAATTTTTTTACTTCTGTGATATTAATTTATGATTTTTAAAGTAAGACCAGCCGCATGTCGACACGTGTCCAGTTTTCATCCAAATTGACGGAGATCTAACGGCAGGACCAATTTGGTACAAATTCGACAACATCCGGGATTAAATTGGTCCACGGGAAATATTGGGGACTAAATTGATACATGTGTTAAACATTGGAGACCATTTTGAGTTTTCTCCCCTTATAGTCGCAACAAAATTGAAATAAATTCAATTTGGAAATAATTTGAAACTGGTTCATGTTGCGTTTGGATTGACGTATTTGAGCACGTGATTTGAAATTATGAATTTCACAATTTTAGTTTTAATCCAATCCATTGTTTGGCAAAACGTTAGGTTTTCGAAATTCGGATTTCAAAATGAAGTTCGGGCTCGAGATCGAGAAGCTCGTCGAACTTGACTTCTATTTTTTTCTTAAACTTAAAAAGTATAAAAGCTCGAATACCCACGAGTGAGCTCTCGACAAGAGCTCGTCGAGCTATAGCCGGCTCATTTGCGAGCCCGTAACAAGCTCGAGCCGGCTCATTGAGCTCACGAGTCATCTCGACTCATCATTTACCCCTCCTCGCTTTTATTATTTATTCTTATTATTTTATTGTTATTATTTATTATTAGTACTACTACTACACTACTACTACTACTACTACTGCTACTACTACTACTACTACTACTACTACTACTACTACTACTACTATTATTTACAAAAATTCATTACAGGCTCAAGTTTGAATTTCGAAAATGCACCATTTGACATGGAATTTCAAATCCGACAAATTGCAAACATTTAGATTTATACTCAGATTTGAACGAGATCAAAATCCAAATCCGCTCGATTGCGAAACGGAAGATTTGGGAAATTCGGATTTCAAATCGAAATCCGGAATCCAAGCGGGCCATCAACGATTATCCGGAATTTTGATAGAGAGAACCGTGGGTAGACAGACAAATTGGGTAGGTTAACTGGTTCAAACTGCATCATTTATTCGTTTGGACAATTAACAAATTTGGGTAGGTTAAACAAAAGCCAACACTAGTAAGGGTCTTTTTGAATAATTGAATCATCATGGGTAGACAGACAAGTAAAGGTCATTTTGAAAAATAGTCTTCGACCTAGTCAACGTTAAAAAAAAAAAAAAAAAACAGCCTCTTGATTTCATTTTTTTACAAAATAGTCTTCAAATTAATGTTATTTTCGACATTTTACAGGGATCTCATTTCTATAGGAGTCCCGCGCTATAGGAGATCGCCGATGTATCATGGTTTATGTGCTGTGTGGTAGGGGACCTCTTTCTTATACCACTTAGGAGTTGAGAGCCGTGTGAGATCGATGTTGTGCAGGAGGGACAGGGACCCCTTCTTATATAGCAGGGACCCCATATATATATATATATATATAGTTGGATTATCATATTATTATCATATATTAGATATTGTTTTGTACTCAATATCTATTACATCACTACTATAGAAGAGGCCCTGGATCTGTTGTCGTCCGACCCCTCAGGATTTGAACTCAATATCTACTTACATCATACTATATAGACCTGATCTGTTGCGCTCCACCACCCTCTATATATATTATATATATATATATATATATATATAAATTTGTTTTCGATTTGAACCCAATATCTATTACATCACATCCCATACACAACTACTTCGACTACAAACCACTCATCTGCCCTTTAGCACCCTATTTAACCTATTGATTTTTGAACGCGGACCCCAATAATAAGAGCATTGGTCATTGGACATTTGAGGACATCTTTTTTAATGTTGTTCATGTCAAATGTCATTTTCTTAATTTTTTCGACAAGTAACATAGCTCCATAAATTTCACTAAAAGTAAACACAATATATTACATTACATTCCAACAAAAAGCCCAAAACATGCAACTAACGCTGTGTGCTATATAAATCAAGACAGCAAATCAGTTCAATGTGCTTGTTTCTTACGAGGATCTTTCTTTCTTATTTTGCCACTGCAAACCTTTCAATGCAATAAATATAGCATTTGTTCCTTACTGTAACTCTCCAACAGGTGCTTCATTAAGCCACAAGAAATGAATGAAGTCGTATAGCTTTGCACTCACACTAACCTGCCAATAATAACTCATATATATTTGTTCTTTTAATTGTGTTTATTTTTCGCTCCAAATAATTTCGAAAAAAAAAAAATACCTTGTAAGGTGTTGGGTTCAATCGTCTCATGTGATCGGGTCGCATTTGTTCCAGTTGCTCGATGCACCGTTCTCGAATCGATTTGAGCGGCGGTAATTCTTCTCTATTTTTTCCTGCCAATCAAGAAAAATAAATAAAAATTTGCAAAGTATAATTTGATAACCAATTTTGGAAATACAATATTAAACAGTCACAAACCTGATTTACCAGGCCAGTAACACTTCAACAGCTCCTCGACACGCTGTGGCACAACGTATGCTCTTTTGGATTCATTGAAAGGATGCCTACACAATAGCCTTTCGCCCACCTGACATAAGTTGACGGACGCGTAATTTAATGCTTCGATTTTTTAATAGTAAATTCAGATGATTGTTTGTGGTACATATTTTCACGCACCTTTGGAGAGGGTTCATTTTCCCCAGTCATAATGTCCACGAGGAGTAACCTTCCTTACCATATAACCGATAGCATCTTTTCTTGCACGGAATTGAGACCTGAAAACCAAAATGACACATTACGAAAGATTAAGAATTTGATACAAGGAAATAAAAGACCTACCTTTGAAACATCTTCTGAAAGCTTGATTCGAGGCTGATTGTTAATCTCGACTAGTTTGAAAACTACACCTAGAGCTGGTTGAGCATAACATGTAACCAAATGGGTCCCAATTCCATATGCGTCAATCTCATGTCCCTAGATAGTGAAGCAATTATGGAATAACCATGACACATCCAGATACTTTCAGATTCATTCAAACTATTATTAATGTTGATGAATAGCACCAAAATCTATCAAAAAAATATCACCTGTTTGTTTAACGCATCGAGGGTTTCTTCGTTGAGGTCATTACTAGCTGTAATGTTCGTCTTTCCGAAATTTGGCACTCCAAATTCTTTCTCAATATCCTGAAAGAACTTTCGAGACTCACACGACAAGTAGGCGAGATCCCCTGAGTCTAGTCTGATACCCACTGCTCTATACCTGTCAAAATTCAAAATATAAATTGGTAGGACAATAGTGACAAAGCTGTAAAATCTAGGTAATCATGTGCCAGTCATATAGCTGAGGCCTGTAATTTGAGTGATTTTAAGCGATCACGTCATGAGCTTAAAGACTTATTTAGCGCACCCCAGATCATTGAGCGCAAGAGCAACTGCACAAAAATTCGGAACACCACTTTTCATAACCTGTTTGCATTGGGTTCAGAAGAAACACTATGTCAGTGACTACAGCAAACCCATGTAAGAAAAGTTTATTTTTCCTTTTTTAAAAAGAACTTCTTGGGAGGAGAGTAACTTCCAGTGAATTTTTATTAACTTACATCACATGTGTCGACAAGGGCCAAAAAGTTGCTCGGAAATGCAAGAGCATACGAAGTAAAAGCAGCCAACTCACTCTGATTTGTTTCACCAAAAGCTCTACCCAGTGACTGGGACCACTGGACAAGGAACAGATTTCAGAATAACTAATTATTGCATCAAATATGAATTCCCAATGTGACCAATTTGAAGAAACATTGATGATTTCCCCATTTCCAACCTTTAATTTATTTAACCATTCATGAACCAAGCTAACAAAATCCTCACAAGCATTCGAACCATTGCTACTCTCAATTGACTTCTCGTTGATCTCACCAGGGCTCTGAAAAATCAGTTGAGCAAGTTACAAACACACACTTATACGAGGATCGAGCTTTCGGTTATGGTTGAGAAACTTAATTTGTTTCGGAAGAAAAATATATAAGCCTACCATAAATGAGCTCACAAAGGCATGAGAATGTGTTCCCCTCAGCGGAATTCCAAATAATTTCCCAGCAGCAATATTGCTGTGAGAAAGGGAAAAAGAGACGAGATTGAGAATACCCAATTAAATTATTACAATAACCAAAAAAAAAAAGCAAGCCAAAACAAAAGGAAGGAAACCCAATAAAATAGTTTCCACCCACTTTGATTACAGCTTGCAGCTCCAAGTACAAAATAATATTTTTAAACACCAGCACGGAGATTAAAATTTAAAATGAACATCACTCGGCGAAGAAATATCTAGCTAATGTAGAGGCTCATTTCAATAGAGAAGAATCCCCAAAGGTATCAGATACCATTGTACAGGTCAATATACGTTGCCACCTAAAATTCAAAAGACATAGTAAACCTGAGAAAGTCCTTTCATGCGACTTTTGGAACTAATCTTAATAATGTGCAATGAAGCACCGAAACGCCTTTGGTTCATCTTCTACAAACGTTGATATAATTAATATCATTGAATATCCTTGCCATTTACCTTGTTGCATCAAAACCACCCATGTAGCAATATTTTGATGCTCCAATACCCCCATCAGGACCCTGTTCAAAGGATAGATACACAGCATTAACTTACCACTCTTGCGAAAAGAATTTTGTAACTTACATAGCAGATGGGAGTAATTATTACATGTGCACGTCGAAGCCCAAATTCTAGGAGAAGCTTTGATTTCCCAGCAACAAAGCGATGTCTAGCAGCATTTGTGGCAACCAACGATGCATAATTTACAAGATTTACGATTGGAGTTTCAAGAAGTTGCACAACCTACACCAAAAAAGCATAATTCATAGGAAACTGAAAATGATCATGACCAATTTAGTTAGTGCTGAAATATAATACAAAATGATACGACTATAACAATTTGACTTTTCCTAAGAGGTGATCATCAGCATAATATCGAAATAAGCATGAAGAGGTCATCAATGCTTGAATCCCCAGGCCCGACCATTGAAAATATAAAGAAATTATATATGTTTAAGTCATTAAATAATTACACAGAGAGGAATTGTTGAAATTAATATATAATGAGGCATCTTTCTATTAATTTTAAGATGTTTTGAAGTGCTAGACATAAATAGTTTGTTCAACCATCACTCCAAACGAAAGGTAAAAATAACCATACAAGTATCGAAAATGTACTTACAGCCACTGGCCCTTCAATTATCATTAATGGCATCTTTGGAAATACAACGGATCCTTCAGAAATTGCATATATCTCCACATCAGAACAATTTAATGCTCGAAGGTAGTCGTAAAACCCAACCTAAGACCATAAGACACAAATAGTTGAGATCAATGTAACTGATTTATCAGTATATTGTGAGAAAAAAAAAACATCTCTCTCCCCTTTGATAGAATTGCTTGTTTCTTATAGGAATGTAAGTGATTTTGTAGTGAGTGTATTTATTACTAAAACACAAACCCTCTTGATTGAACAATTCGTCAATCCAAATGGACAGTTGACCATATTATTGTTTCCTAACAAAATTTATACATTCCCAAAGCCTCGCCTATGATCGGCTTAAATCAAGCACGGATACAATTTGAAACAAAAAACAAATGCACGTATTCTACCAATAAAAGTGTTAATTATACCTCACATGATTGAGGAAGAGTAGCTTGGATAAACTCTATATCTTCTTCAGTAAACTTAAAGCTCGCAATGACTTTATACACTCTTCCAGACCAGCAAAGACCGTATATTCCCCACCAAAAGGGTTCTTACGGAAATACAAGTCAAACCTGGAAGTCAATATCATACTATGGATGAGATTTGAGAAGCTATTCAGTTATAAAGAGAGCAAGACTCACCCAATTTAGCTCATGAATACAGACAAAAGATTGGTATTGATTTCAACACTTGAAAAGAAAAAAGGACTTCCATGATGCGTTATCCCAAATAGAAAACACGAGATCAAACAAACCACCAAGAGGCTACTTACTCCATCCACAGCAGATTGGATTTAGAATGACTCCTCAAATTTAACATAAGCAATCCAGTGCTTTCGGTAATAGAGATGCATCTATATGTTTCTACTTTTATTGAGTCCTCTCCCTCGGCAGTTCGGGAATACTTATTTCCACTATTAGCAAAGAACGGGAAATGTAACTAATAAAACACCATTAATTCCCAAAAGGAAAAATCCATTTCAAACACTATCACATCAATCTTAACTTTGCAACGCCGAAAGCAGTGTAATCGCCACAATGTGATCAAAAGATAAACACAGATGCCCAGTAGACAAGCTACAAGGCTATAACCAAACACACTCATAGAACATGAAAATCATCCCGGACAATTATCATATCATTGAATTCTAGTTTCACAATCCCTAGTTTTACCACTAATACATGATTTCAGTCTCTGTATAAAACTAAGATCAATATAAGCCATATCTTCCTCATAAATATACTACAGTAACTCAGACAAAACGCAACAGTGGACTCGTAACAGCCGACTTGTAAAAAGAATGAAATATAATGATAGATGGTTTGTGTGGATCCTGTTGGTAAAAGTGCGGTTTTGATGTTATGTTGGGCAGAATCAATACCGTCGATAACATTATTAGTTCTCACTTTGTGTTGAAGCTCTTTGTGAATCCTTGGAGGAAAATTTCAAGTTTTGGGCTATTTGCTTGTATGCTAGTACGGATAAGAGAATCAGGAAAGAGCATTCGATTACTTAATAACAGCTAGGGAAACATGGGGAATCATTGGGTTTTGGGAGGAGACTTTAACGACATCAGAAACAAAGACGAGAAGAAAGGGGAAGATCAAGACTGGACAAAAGCTATGAACTTTTCAACAACTTTATCAGGGAGATGGAAATGAGTGAAGTTGATTTTAGAGGAAAAATGTTCACTTGGGCTAACAATAGAGCGGGGGAAGGATTTGTGGAAGAAAGGCTGGATAGGTTCTTTTGCTCCCCTCATTGGTTACTCAAGTTTCCTAATTCTCTGGAGATACATGAGGAAAAACAAGCTTCTGATCATAGCTTGATTTATTAGACACTAAATCTAGAAAAGAGAGAAGCTCTAGGAGATTTTTTTTTGACAAAAGATGGTTAGATTATGAGGACATTTTTGGTGTGGTGGAATCAGCTTGGAATTCTGTTCAACATGAAAATCCTTTCTATCAATTTATGGCAAAGATCACAAATTGTAGACTTGAGTTTGCGATGGAACAGAAATAAAAAGACCAACTCCGCCACCAAGATTAGGAAGCTTAAGAGGGAAATGGAATTTCTGCAGAATAATGATGGTGATAGGGACTGGAATCAATGGAATAATCTGAAACTGGAACTTCATTGCGCTTACAATCAAGAGGAAAGATATTGGGCTCAAAAAGCAAGGGTGAAGTGGCTTAAAGAGGGGGATAAAAATACAAAGTTCTTCCATGCTACAACAGTGCAGTCTAGAAGGGTTAATTCTCTAGACCAACTGTTCAAGAGAACGGGAGAATTGTGTAATTCAAAAGAAAGATTGTTGAAGAAGTGACTGATTTCTACCAAAACCTTTTCACAAGCTCTTTCCCTCCTGATCTGCAAGGGTCCTCGATGGTTTGCCTTTGTCCATTTCACCAGAGATGAACCAAGCATTGAGCATGACGCGGAAGAAGCTGAAATCAAAAAAAGCTCTCTTCGAAATGCATCCCACAAAAGCTCCTGGCCCCGATGGTATGACACCCTTTTTTTTCAAAAGTTTTGGACAATTATTAAACATGATTTATGTTCGCTTGTTCAATCTTTCTTTGCTAACAGTAAGATCCCTAGAAAAATTAACCATACATTGATCATTCTTATCCCCAAAATTCGCCACCCTCGATTCATCCATCACTATAGACCGATAAGCCTATGCAATGTCTCTTATAAAGTCATCTCGAAAATCTTGGCCAATAGAATGAAAATCAGCCTCCCTTTCTCTATCAGTGAATGTCAATCAGCTTTTGTGCAAGGTCGACAAATTACCGATAACGTTGTTATTGCTCATGAATGTTTGCATTACCTTAATAATCTTAGAAAAGGTAAAAAGGGTTTATGGCACTTAAGCTAGATATGGCAAAAGCTTTTGATAGAGTCGAATGGGGTTTCCTAGGCAAAGTTCTCAGAAAATGGGATATTGTGAGGTTTTTGTTGAGTGGATCCTTGCTTGTATCAGATCATCTTCTTTCTCTTTCAATATCGACGGTCAAGCATGTGGATATGTGACACCTTCTAGGGGGATACGGCAAGGAGATCCATTGTCGCCTTACTTGTTCCTAATTATTTCTGAGGCTCTATCTAACATGATCAAACAAGCTTGCCAACAAGGGAGCTATGTTGGTATGAAAACTTGCAGGAATGGACCCATGGTTTCCCATTTGCTCTTCGCCGACGATTCAGTGATGTTTTGTGAAGCTTCAGCGAGACAAGCGTTGTATTTTCGGGAGCTCCTTGACCAATTCTGTCTTGCCTCTGGCCAAGAGGTGAATTATGAAAAGTCTTCGTTTTTTTTCAGTTTCAATACATCAGTTGATACAAGGAGAGTCATCTGCCGCATTCTTGGAGGTCTTAATGAGCAAAGAAGCTCCAAGTACTTGGACTGCCTCTTGTCATTGGCAAATCAAAAAGAGAGATTTTTAATTACATCACTGATGTTTGCCAAGAGCAGAATTGCTAGCTGGAAGAATTCATTTCTTAGTTTGGCAGGGAGAGAGGTTTTGATTAAAGCTGTCATTAACTCTCTTCCTACATATGTTATGTCATGCTTCAAGATCCCTGTTGGAATTTGCAAAGACATTTGCAAGACTTTTGGTGGGGGTCTAAAGGAGGAGGCCAAAAAATCCACTGGCAAAGCTGGAACAAACTCACGAGAAATAAAGAATTAGGTGGCATGGGATTCCTTGATCTTCAGTGTTTTAAACGAGGCTCTACTTACTAAGCAACTTTGGAGAATTCTCATCAATCCAAATTTGTTGGTTAGTAGACTGCTCAAGGCCAAATATTTCCCAGTCTGCGATCTTTTTTCAGCTACAATACCATCCACTTCTTCATGGTTGTGGAGGTGTTGGGCAAGGGCTATTCCTGCGCTTAAGATGGGAGCTTGTTTCCAAGTTGGTGACGGCAAAAATATAAAGATTTGGGGAACTCCGTGGATTCCGAAGTGTCCTAACTTTCTACCACAGCCTCCAAGCCATTCACATCATTCAATGACGTGGGTTTGTGAACTTCTCAACCTCGACGGCATTTCATGGAATCTTGAGCTCTTGAAGGACGTCTTTGATGTTGTCACCACCGAGATTATTTCAAAGCTCCCGATTAACTCATCAGGAAATGGCGACATGTTGCTATGGCAATTAGGGAAAAAGGGTGCTTTCTCTGTTTCATCAACTTATCGGCATCTTCTGGAGGTCAAACATTGCCTTGAAGACAAACCTGAAGCTAGCCACAGGGGAGTAAGAATGCTTCAAATCTGGAGACATCTATGGAAACTCAAAATCAAGCAAAAATGCAAGCATTTCCTTTGGAGAATCCTGAACAACATTCTGCCAACTAAAGTTCAGCTGCTAAGGAAAGGAGTTATTATCGACCCCATTTGTAGTATGTGTGGTGAAAAAGAGGAGGACCTTGAACACATTTTCTTTAGCTGCTCTAGAGCTCAAATGATTTGGCATATAGCTCCGATTGTCTGGAACTATCGCATGAAAGAACCTCGGAGCTTCAACGACTGGTGGCTTTGGATTTGTTCTGGTCCTAAATTCAAGTTTACCAAGAAAGGATCCAATTGTCGGTCTATATATTATGGTGGTTATGGAAAACGAGAAACATTTGGGTCTTCAAAAAGGTCAAAACACCAATTAAAGAGACTGTAGATGGAGCTATTTCGGAATGGCTGGAATTTAGACATTCTGGATGATTGCAGTACTCGATCAGCCCACTTTTTGTACGTCTTGAGCATTTTGAGAATACATGTTGAAGGTAGGTCTTTCTAGTGATTGGGACAGTGCCTGAGCATGGTATTTTGAACAAGCCTTTGCTTTATTGAGGATGGCTGGACTTGAGGATCTTCCTTTGGCATCGTTGGTTCAGCTGTCTTTGATTTGTTTGAAATTTTCGTGCTTTCACAATATGTATTTTAATATGTTCATTTGGGGGTCCTTTTTGTCACTGTAGGTTGTTTTAACTTTTAACTTTTCATTTTGGCTCTTTCTTTGGGTCTTTCTGCCCACTTGATTGTTTGTTTCAGTCGGTGGGAGTCATATGGTAGAACATTTCTCTTCGTAGATTTTTCAGTTTTCTTAATGAAAGTTATCGCCTTTGAAAAAAAAAAAAAATACCACCAAACTGTGAACTGACAAATTACCCCTTTTCAAATCAAAACTGGGCATTGTACCACCGGTTTTGATTATTATACCAATTATTATCACTAATTATACCAACTGTTAGCGTTATTATACCAACAAAATTGAACATTATCCATTGTTGGTATAATAACGATAACAGTTGGTATACAGCTTAAATTTTGGTATAATTTGACAACAGTTGGTATAATAATCAAACAGTAGGTATAATCCATCTTCGTTGTATAAATTAGAATAACATTATTTACTGGTATAATAACGAAAACAGATGGTATAATTTCCTCAGTTTGGGTACAATAGCAAAATCAGTTGGTAAAATGCCTTGTTATAAACTTATAATTTAACTTTATTTATTAGTATAATTACGAAAACAGATGGTACATTTTTTATAATTTTTTGTATAATAGCAAAATCAGTTGGTATAATGTCTAATTTCGTTGTATACAATTGAATATCATTATTTAGTGGTATAATAACGAAAACAGGTGGTATAATTTCAACAGTTTTTGGTATAATAGAGAAATCAGTTGGTGTAATGTCAAATATTTTGGTATAAAACAAAATATAATAACGTTATTTATCGGTAAATAACGAAACATATGGTATAATTCCTTTGGTATAATAGCAAATCAGTTTGTATAATGTCCAACTTCACGTTATAAATTGAAAATAGTGTTATTTATTGGTATAATAACGAAACTTGGCATAATTTCTACTATTTATGGTGTAAGTCAATTTTTTCAGTATAATAACGAATTTTGTTGGTATAATTCATGTGAAAATAATTGTTCAGCTTTTTTGAATGTGTGAGACGGGTATTTTTCGTCTGTCCAACGCCCTTTTTAGTACAAACAGGAAGAAAAATTCTCAAATAAGTATTAAACAGGAAGAAATAATCCAATGGGTATTTAAGCTTTTTATACCTCAAATGGGATTGATAAGGAATTACCCATTCTTTTCGGCCTGTTTACTGAAAATATAATATTTTAAATTAATCAATCATGATAGTAACTGTTGTTTCTATGGCTGAAACGATGATTTGGGAAGGATTTTATTTCGTGAGGTGACTTCAGTAACTGTATCTAATGGACACTTCGTCGATATGCTTGATTGTTGGTGTTTAGTGGTGGCTCGTAAAGTTATTGCAAAGTGGGAGAGTGTTTTTTCCTTTTGCTTTCTATCATACACCAACGCACCAACACTTTTCTATATTCACTCACCAATAATTAATACATTAGCCATGCATGTATATATAGATACATAGTGATGAATGCAAGCAAACTATAAGATCATGCATATATCAATTATATCGGCTATATCTTTGAATTCATAGCTCATGCCTTGGTTTTCTTTCCAAAGAGATTTGTCTTAGATGTGCTTTTGATTTGTCAATATATCATTACGACTTCTCTTCTTTTATTTATTGTTTTTTTTTTGTTCTTATCTTTTAGTTTGAACCCTATTTTGAGCTTATTCAACAAATTCCCCCTTAAGCTCAAAGCTCGATCTTTCATCCCGAGCATCTGCTTCAAAATCTCAAACGTATTTGTTGGTAACGGCTTCGTGAAAATATCTGCAACTTGATCCGAACTCGCGACATGTACCATCTTCACTTCTCCATTTTTTACGTGCTCTCTAATAAAATGAAACCGTGCATCAATATGCTTGCTTCTCTCATGATGAACCGGATTTTTCGCCAACTCGATTGCCGACTTATTATCGACTCGAATTTCGGTTGGCTCGACTTGTTGAAGATTCAGCTCGAGCAGTAAGTTTCTCAGCCGGATGCGTGACAGACACACCACGATGCTGCCACATATTCTGCTTCGCGGTTGATAGAGTCACGATCGGTTTGCTTTTCGATAACCAGTGAATGCCGTCTTCCCGAGATAAAACACGTAACCGCCAGTGCTTCTTCGATCATCGATATCTCCGCACCAATAGCTGTCAGAATATCCGACTAATTTGCAGTCGCTCGCCTTTGGATAAAATAGTCCGAGCGATCGTGTTCCTTGGATGTATCGTAAATCCTCTTTATCGCTTTTAGGTGTGACTGCCTCGGATCTTCCATATAACGGTTTCCTTCATAAATAATATATTGTTGTCGAATCTTAACAACCTCGGGATCATCAGCTTCTCATCGCTAATATAATAAATATTTTTTCTCTTCTTTCTTGATCCCCGTGACGTAGTCCTTCAGTCTCATCAGCTTATCGCATGAACCCGTATAATGAATATTGGCTTCGTCGTTAGCATCGGGCGTGTCGAATCCTCCGTACTCCTTCTCGTTAATCTCCTCCATGATGGCGAGCATGTACTGCTCTGTCTCGTTGTTCATGGACACTTCGATACTTTTGAATTGATTTTCGACCTTTTCCACGACCTTTACATGATTTTTGTCGTACCCAATATCCGCTCCAATTGGGTCCTTGGATCGCTTGGCCTTCCTCGTCATCTCCAGGGTCTCCTTCGTTGGTACGTCAGTAGCCTCTTTGATCACGAGCTCATTGATCTTATAGACGACCACCTCCGCGATTTCTTTACGGTTTTCGTCGTTCTCTTTTTTCTTCAGATTTTGGTTATCATCTACCGCCTCGAGGGCCTCCTTGTTCATCGTCGTGATTTTGTCCCACCTCTAATTTTCCGGAGAGCTTGTACTTCTTGTTGCTTCGATTTTTCAACTCGTTCATGTAGGCCTCAAGGTTGTCTCTCGCCTTTATCCACTCCTTAACTTCTTTGTCTTTTTCACGTACTTTTTCTTCGTTTATATATTTTTCTTTATTAGAACTGACCTTTGTAGTTCTCCAGTTCTCAGTTTGCGACTTTGCGATCAACATGTCGCAGGACCTCCGTCGTGGCTGCGCCGATCGTCTCTTTCACGCCGCGCTCCTGGTTATCTCTTCGCATGGCTTCTTCAGTATGCATGGTTGTCTCTTCAACCGCCTCAACGCCTTTCTCGGATATTATCTCGTGGGTCTCTATGGCTTCCTCGTTCGCCTCGTGGTATAAGCTACCTCCAACGACGTGGCATGTCGTCGTCAATCATGTTTTTCATTTCATCGACATTCTCGGATGTCTTCACGTCGATCTCATCGATTTTTCTCGGGTGGTTGTCGTGGTGGCGTTTCTTCGACTGTCTTCTCTTTCTCGAGCTTTGCGGGCTCCTCCTCTTCATTGCCATCGGCTTTCATCGTTGATGATTCGCCTTCTTCTTTTTCCATCTCGGGTTTTTGTGGTGGTTCGGCTTTTTTTTTCCACCACTGGCTCAGCGTGATCTTTATCACGCTCGCTCTCCACGACACGAGCTACCTCTTCTCGTACATTTTCGCCTTCAACGTTCTTGTCGTCCTCCTTCGTCGTTGCGAGTTCGCCCAGTTTTTGTGGCTGAACTTGGTCAGTGTCTTTGTACGCTTTCTCCAACAGATCCCGGCTTCTTTGGCTTTTCCCGTTGCGCCTATCACTCTAGCACCAGTAAATTCGACCGCTTTGCGGATGACGACGAGTGCGAGACTATTTTCTATGGCGGCGACTCGCAACGTCTTTCCTTTCGGCCTTGTATACCTCTTCGTATCGGGTGAATATCCATCTTCGACTATTTTCCATAGCCTTCTGATTTCAGTAGCGCTCTCGTCTCGGCGCTCCACCGTACGTAATTATTTTCGGTGTTTTGGCGGGAGTGGCATTCCAACACCTGGTAACTTCAGCATCCCATCGGCTCTGTCGGCATCGAGCACACCATCGGCTCTGACTGCTTCGCTAGCAACTTCGGCTCTGATACCATTTTGTTATTTTAAAATATAGAGTATTTGTTATTGGATGATATGAAATATAGGGCTGAATATTTTTTCTGTGTAAATCGAAAGGAGGAGAAACGAATTTGCTAACTCTTTTTCTATTTCTTCTTCTCATTATTTTTCCTCTGCCCACCGTTACTTCAAGACCCATGCATACATATAAATATAGAAAAATACACGTAAGAATAGTCAATAAATGCAGATCTTATCATATCATATGAAATCTCTCTTTGGCCGCTTGATATCGGCTCCTTTGTTTTTCTTCTCTTTTTCTCTTCGTGTGTGTGCGGAAGTTAGGTGGCCAACTTTCCTTTTTTTTTTCTCATTGAGATTATTCAACAGTAACTACAATCAATATTTTATAACATTTATACGATCATTATTTGACTCATTTATCAAAACGAGTGTGTATCCAAGATAAATATAATTTCAAAGAATTTGTCTACTACCTTTCCGCTCGAACGCAAAGCAGAATAGGTTGATGCAGTCAAGTCTATTCATCTTCTGGAATCATGACAATGAAGGCATATACGGGCTGAAGTAGAATCAAATCAGAAGAAAAGGTGATAAGTTTAGTAGGTTTGTTCAGAACCTCAGTGACTAGCTGTGTTGCTGTTTCTATTGCATGGAAAGGGCTGGATTGGCCATGGATTCGGACAAGAGCGGCTGAAAGATATCTAAGGCGACATAGGAAATTCTTACGAAATTCGAAACTTTATAGCAACAAGGGATATAATCATGGAAAGGAGCATCAAAGATAGTAGGCGATGGTCGTGGTTTCATTGCGGAACACTACTCACTCATTACATAGTGCAGTCTGAATAATCCCAGGAAAACAATCACAAACGACAGCAAACGCACATTCATATCAAATCATTTCTTGATTCTCCTACCACCAACAGATCTCTCACCGTTGACCATCATCGAAGAGGGCAAAGGGATCATCGAAGGCTTACCAGTCCTTACCATCCTTGCTGTGACTCCTCAAGGAATACCTCAAAGAAGAGGAAGGAGGACAAGCCTGAAGCTGAACCTCCCTTCTTGGAGTAGAAGCAGCAACCTTAACACCAATAGAACTCACCAATCTGCTGCTCGCCTCCTTCTTCTTGCACGAATCAGCCCTCACACCAAGGCCATAGCAGCCATCAGTAGACTGACGCCTCTTCCTCTCCAGCCTCTCATTTCTTCTAGCCGAATACTCGTCGTACAGCCTTCCCCTCTCGAACAAAGTCCCGCCGCGCCGAGATCTACTCCGGCGGCCGCGGCCTGACGATCCTCGGCGGCGCCGAACTCCTGGCGGACCATCTTCGCGAGGGCGACCAATTCGCAGGAAATGGATTGGTACTCGGGACGAATAACGCCCGATTTCCCCAAATCCTGGCGGCACGGCGTCTGAGATGATTTCCCGAGCGATGCGTTGTTGTTGTTTGGGGGATCGGCGATGGGATGGAGTGGCTTGCGCCGGGAACGGAGCATGATCGGCGATCTCGCCGGTAGAGGCGGCTTGTTGCTTGACCTAAGCGTCACCATTTTGGTCGTCGTCTGAGAAATGCAGAGATTTGGGGAAGATGATGGCATATAAAGGGGAAAGCGGGGAAAATATTGAGATAAATCGCCGTTCTTTATTATTGCACCGTTTTGTATATGGAAAATTTTCTCAAATTGCAGGAATTTAGGGTTTGATTGAATTTTCAAACGAGGAGAGAGGAGCGTGCTAACGGTAATAAGATTCTTTTTCAAATTAATAAATGGGCCAATTGGAAATTAATGGGACCGTTTTTAGGCCCACTCTTTTAATGAACAACCATCGCAACCGCAAATTATATATCACTTCTACGATTAATGCAATTACTAGTATCTTTTGCACGGTATGGCTATATAAATATATAATATTAACTTATACTATAAGTTAATTTTAGTTAATAGGTAAAATTATAATATAGATAGTTTAATTTTATGTATCTTTTGAAGAATAAATATGATTTAAAGGATATAATTATGATAATTTTAAAGGGTAGAATAGTAATTTGATGGCTGGCACAACAATCAATTAGAGAGCAGTTGTTATAAGGCTCTTATTGTTTTGTGTGTGGATTCTGATTGCGGAACGATGTATGTGTTTTCCTCGTGAATGCTAGATATGGCTGGCATGTTCAGATACTCGGAATTCGTTTTGAAAATACCTTTTTCTTTAAAATCATCCGTTTGGAATTGAACGAATTTCGATTCTGATTTCATCTCAATCTTAGGATAACTCAACGTTTTTTACCTGTTTAAGTTTGGAATTCGATGACAAATGGTCCGTTCTAGAAATCCGAACCCTAACCTTTAATAAGTTTCGATAAAGATGATGATGATGATAATAAGACTAATAATAATAAATAACAATTAAAGAAAACACTTGCAAAATTGATCACAAATGTGGATTTCGAAATGCTAATGCTTATCAAACAATGAAATTTGCATTTGATATTCAATTTTGAAATTCAGAATTTAAATTACGCGATTATGTTCAAACAACACACAAATCCAAACGCATTTTAAGATTTTGCAACTCGAGTGCTGATACGATGATTTGTGTTTCTATTCAATAGAAGCTGCTTTTTGTATGCTTGATTTTTCTCCCATTGCTTGCTTTTGATTTAGAAGTTGATATTTTATATTTTTCTTCATCTGCAATTTGAGCAACGAATGTCACGTATAAAATGTGCGTTCATGGTACATCAATTTTCATTCATTTCATGTTAGTGTCACTAAAGAATGAATCTTGATCAAGTTACGTAATGTCGTTAGATGTTGATAGATTACATTTAGCCACATCCGCTTAACTTTCCAAGTGTCTGCTAAATGTTTTTTTTTTATAAGTTTAATAATGATATTGTCCATTTTTAGATCATATTAATCATAATTTCATTTTCTACCGGCAGGTTAACCACTCTATTGTATACTTTTCTATTTGATGATTTTAGATCAATTAACTTTATTGTAACAATCTTTATCATATCATATCTGATCATCGACCCTTATTAATGCTTTCCCCAGTAAAATTGAGAAACATGCCTATAAATTACTTTGTTGAGTAATCTTAAATTTCTAAATTATTGCATTAGTTACTAAACTACCCAATTTTCCCTCGTTATTCGCATGTGCGTTTCTTTCTGTCAGATTACATCTAATTACACCTAACGTCTAAAGTGTGTCAAAAGAAATCCCAATCAGTGTCACGCAATATTGCATAACTAAGCCATCTCCAATCGGCCTCTAACTAAACGAAAACCAATTCAGTCCACCCATACCAAACACAAACCAAAAATGAGTAACACTTAAATTCTCTCACCTGAAAACGCATATATGCGTTGAACTGTTCATCAACATTATAATTTTTCAACTGTTATAACTCCCCAATTTTATTAATATTTATCTTTCTGACAAATTGTTTTAATTTGTCTGCTGTATTATATTCATTTAAGTATTTTATATTTATATAATACTGAACCGATTATTTATTGTAAAAAAGCTAGTTAAATAATTTCAAGATGCTTAATATATTTTAGTCTTTTGGTATAATATTGAAGTTGTAACATATATGAGTATAATTGAAATTGTAAAAGTTTTGTGGAAAAGAATATTCTGAGAATCTTTTGAGTTTGAGAATGGTTTAATGGTTTAGAATATTACTATTTGATGTGACAGTTACTGTATTTTTGGTTTGATAATGATTTTCTTCGGTTGGAGATGGTCCTAACCCCTTACTATTATTTCCAATTCTTTTCACAAACTCGAACTCATCATATTTAATCCCATTTTTCGAAAATTTCATTTAGGGTGCAAAAATCCCTTTTGAACAAAGGCTAGAGGTAGTTAAAGATGAATCACGACTGAAAAAGGTTTTATATATGTTCTCCCGTCTCCTTCCGACCTGACCTCATTACTTGTCTAGTTATTTTATCAAATAATACCGATAACACAATGTAATGTAACATTGAGAAACAAATAGGAATATCGTACTTTTTCATAATAACAGTATTATTTCTTTGTCATTTTTTGCCCTTTCATTATGTTTCTTTTTTCCTAAAAATTTCAAGTTTAAGGGTTCTTTTGAAATAAAACTTATGGAAGGACAATGGAAATATTCCTATACGAAGTGAACGAACCATAATGAAAATCCCTAAACTACCCTCAACCAGAAATCTCGTCCTCCATCGCCAATCCAATCATCGCTAGATCTCCTCTTTCGTTTCTGAGTATTTTCCATTTATTTCCTTTTGAAAAGAAAATAAAAAAGGAAAGATTTAAATAATAACAAATAAAAAAAATGGAAAAGGTAGCAGCAACCCGACGGTAAGCTAACTGTCAGATATTCTTCAGCTCGAAGCAAAAGCTCTCGATTAAACCACTGCACCTAATAAATCTTCGAAACTACTTCAACGAAGACGATTAAGAGGAAACCGATGAAGCAGCTGACGGCGTTACAGCGGCGGAGCAACAGCTTCCGCAACGCCGGAGACGGCGCCGCCGACGGTGCCGGCAAGTCGCCTTCAACTCTGTTCTGGCTGGCGATCCACGGCTTGTGCTGCTTGATAAGCTTGGTGCTCGGATTCCGATTCTCGCGGTTAGTCTTCTTCCTTCTGTTCTCGCCGTCGTCGACCACAATATACACGACCTCGATCCAAACATCGACGGCTACTACAGCTAATTTACCGAATCCGCCGGCGACGAACACCACGAGCAGAGTCGTGGTTGGGAGGCACGGAATCCTGATTCGTCCGTGGCCTCATCCCGATCCTAAGGAGGTGATGAAGGCTCATTGGATAATCGAAAGGGTTCAGAAGGAGCAGAGAGCTCAGTTTGGTGTTAAGAACCCTAGGACTGTAATTGCTGTGACGCCGACCTATGCGAGGACGTTTCAGGCCTTGCATTTGACTGGCGTGATGCATACGCTGATGAATTTGGACTTCGATGTGGTGTGGGTAGTCGTGGAGGCTAACGGTGTGAGCAATGAGACGGCGTCGATTTTGGCTAAGTCGGGGCTGAAAGTAGTTCACGTTGGATTCGAAGGGAAGATGCCAGTTTCTTGGGAGGATCGACATAGCTTCGAGTCGAGATGAGGATTCGTGGTTTGAGGTATGATTCATTAAACATCTTGGTACGGAATTGTATGGCTGGTTTGAACTTTGATTGAATGTTGTCCGTTGATACCAATTCTTGTGAACATCAATTCAAGAATTATGTTTTCATGTGGCTGCTGATTGATTGATTACATAGGGATATAGAGAAAAAAGGATGGACGGCATTGTGGTGTTCATGGACGATAGCAACATGCACGCCCTCGAATTATTCGACGAAATCCAAAACGTGAGGTGGATTGGCGCAGTTTCAGTGGGAATCCTCGCACACTTTGGAGGTGCTGAGGAGGCCGAGCTTTCAAACTTAGGACATGACAATACTTACAGCGAAGAGAGGGAACAGAAGAAATCACAAGTGCCCATTCAAGGCCCGGCCTGCGACTCATCGAATCAACTCGTGGGCTGGCACACCTTCGACACTGCGCCCTTCGCCGGCCAAAGCGCTAGGCTCATAGGCGATCGAGGCATCGTTCTGCCTAGGAAGTTTGAGTGGTCGGGTTTTTGTGTTGAATTCGAGGTTGGTTTGGGCTGATGCAGCGGATAGGCCCGTGTGGGCTCAGGATTTGGACGAAGTCGACGGAGATGGAAATCAATTTGAGAGCCCACTGTCTTTGGTGAAGGATAAATCCGTTGTCGAGCCGCTCGGTGGCTGCGGGAGGAAGGTTATGCTTTGGTGGCTGCGTGTCGAGGCCAGGGCTGACAGCAAATTCCCTCCCAGGTTAGTAACCTTCATCATTCATGGCTGTGTTTTGATTAAACATTTGGGTGTGCATTTTCAGTTAGGCTTAATTACTTTTTTAATCATGTATATTTGGGAAATGGCATTTTATGGATGCTAGACAAATTTAGGACCATAACTTTCGAAATTGAAGCAACTTGGGTGTTCACAAGATTGCTTCCACTTGGAAACTTAACCAAAATTGACGCCCCTAATTTAGGTGTCTTTAATATGCAGGACCATAACATATAACTAAACCACTTAAGTTATTAAACAGTTTCTTGAAATATAAGTTGGCAGAGTAATTTCTAACTTTCTTTCTTTTTGATCAGATGGATCATTGACCCTCCACTGGACATCACACCGTGCCTGCGAAACGCACGCCATGGCCCGACTCTCCGCTGAGCTCTCGATGGCTTCTTCTTCTTCTTCTTCTTATAGAAAGGCGATTAACGTCCAAGAAACTGCGGAAAGGCATTCCTCGGCCAAGGCGGGCTCGAGAAAGAAGCGCAGCTCTCGCGGAAAAAGAAGCGTACGTCGAATAAAGTACAACAACTCGATCGTGTTTCAAATACAACAACGTAGTAGCGATGTGAACTGAACAACAAACTTGTTAAGGTATCTTCTTCTTCGAGTTTTGAATGGTGACAGAACACTCCTATATTCTTTTCCTTTGTTATATACCACTTTGTGAATTTCGTACTGAGAATGAGCTGTTTGATTATTATACATGATGAAATCTTTGTTGATATATCGAACGCACACACACCATGTGTAGATTTACTGTATGATATATCCGTAGATTGAAATAGGTTGAAAGAAGAAAAGAAATATCGTTGAAATTAACTGAAGAATGTCCACCCTTGACCGTTGAAAGTTTTTGTCACTCTCACGGCCTGCATTTTATCCAAAACAGAACTAGAGGGTAAATTGTTTTATACTTCAGGTTATACAAAAATTTCGCATTACTACCCTATATTTTTTAATTGTGGAAAACTCCCTTATATTGTGCTAAATTAAGCAGCATACCCCTTCTGATGGATAAAAGTTTAGCATCGTATCCTAAATTAGGGAATAAATGATAAGTATCATTGTTCATTCTGTTGTGGACTCAATCTTGGTTTCTATGATAGCCTAAGAACACAGCTCATTCTTTAGCCATAGAGAGACTTTTGAATTGCGAGGTACTATTTCATGGTTAGACAAACTACGAAGGAGTTCTTATCAATTTTTCAAACTATATGGGTTTCGATGATTTTGATTAAATCACGTTGGAGTTTTATAGTACATCTTAGCCAAAAATAGAGAAAGAACAAATAGTTTTTGGATCTCGCTCGTAATCATTGTAAAGCCCGCTGCAGAGACTCGCCAGCTCGAAAAATTAGATCAGATCACAAATTCGTTTGGATCGAAGCGAGCCTCGCAAAATCTCCAATCTTTTTCCATTAGTAGAATAAGCTGTGAAGATCGTGCGGGCTACCATTTCGGCTGAAAAATACCAAGTGGAGGTTCGTCGAATCTATATCAATTGCTCGGAAATGCTTTTATCTGTTGAATTATTCGTCAAGATGTGCTGCGCTACATTTCCGCTAGTATAATAAAAGTGCGATATAGCGGGATTTTACATGCATCTTTGACCTCGTTTTCCAAAAAATGTCGCTTCGATATGATGTGGTTATGCGCGATGAATCTGATGTTCGACCGATTTTGAAGAAATATTTTTATGGCCTTGCATTGTCCGGCGTTGTAAGTAATCGCGTCATTGAATATCATTGTGCAAATTAATAGCGTTTGTGAGAGCTTTGTGTTGAAGATGGACTCTATCTGCCTGCAAAATTGGATTTTTCAGTAATCGGTTTCCTTTCGATCAATTCCCGGCTGAGTTAGAAGGACTCCTGAAATCATTTCTTTTTCTTTTTTTTTTTTTTGTGCAATTACTTCAGATGGACTCTGGAACTTCCAATTCTCCCCTCAATAAAGATTCCGATGTTGCATCCTCATCTTCACTTGCATCTGAGAAAGAGACTTCTACGCCTGATTTGTCTTCAACGTTGTCTGCATCAGCAATTTCTTCTTGGGCGAAAAGCATGAAATTACCACAAATCTCACAGAGTTCCCAAACTGCGAATACAGCGAAGTTCACTTTTCACGTCTGGCTAGTGGATTTGGCCTCCAACTTCCATCAAAGTCGTCTGTATATACGAATGATGCTAAGGAAAGCTCGGACTCGACACAAGCTCAATCAGGTGTAATAGAGTCGCTTACGAAAGGGATTGTTGACTCTTCTCTCAGTGCTGTAAAGGCTGTGCAGGTAAAGGCGAGACATGTTGTTTCACAGAATAAGCGAAGATACCAGGTAAATTATCTTTCAATATATTCAACATTGTGAAAAATCATTTTAATTCAAGATATTATTCCCCACAAATCATGGGCTTTGATTGTTCTGATGAAGACATTAAAACGTTAAAAGATAATACTAATCACACTGGCCTCAATCATACTAACCCTCCAGTATGCATATTAATGTTTGATGACAGGGGGGCGGTTTCGACTTGGACATGACATTATTACCGAGAATGTTTATCGCGATGGGATTCCCAGCCGGAGACCTTAGTTCTGGTTTTTTCGGATATTTCGAGGTAAGAGTAAGATTTCATTAACTCTTCGGGACATCATTTGATTTTTATTCAGTCTACTTACATATCTTGAACTTGCTGAAAGGGGTTCTATCGGAATCATATGGAGGAAGTGATCAAGTTTTTTGAGACTCATCACAAGGTATAATTTGCTGACGATTTATTTAGAAGCGTTGAAAATAGCTTTTTCCATATCAGAAGCCTTGTATTGGTTGGTGATAAAATACATTTTATCTGGGAAGCTCTAGTAAGGGCCTTCAACAAATTTTGAGCGACTTCTTTATCATACGATCATGTTCCATGGCCTAATGAATCGCTGATGTAACAATAGATTTAAGGACAAGTATGTTTCTATCTGAATGTGTAATTTGAAATTTATGGAAGTGGTTTCAGTTGTACATTTTTTTTCCTAGTGTTTTGGTACAAATATCTCCATTACCTTGTTCTGCAATTTTTTCATTTACATTCATCTACGTCTCTAATGCTTGTTCCATCACAGGGGAGATACAAAGTATACAATCTTTGTTCTGAAAGGCTATATGACGCTTCACTATTTGAAGGAAAGGTATACCTTGATGAGCTTTTTAAATTTTGAGCTGAAGAGAAATTCTTGGAATTTGGAAAGTTACGATAGCTGTACTGATGCATCCATCGTTTGCTTAGACGGACTGTGCATCTCGTTTTCTTACAGGTTGCATCTTTTCCATTTGAGGACCACAACTGTCCTCCTATTAATCTTATTGCATCATTTTGCCAAAGTGCTTACTCATGGCTAAAGGAGGACATATTAAATGTGGTTTGTGGTTCATTGTAAAGCCGGAAAAGCGAGGACTGGGTTGATGATATGCAGTCTCCTACTTTTCTGAAGGTGAAAAAGCACACAAATCCATTGCAGGCGTTCCGTTTTTTCGTAAATGTCAGTTACCTGATCTTCATTTTGTTTTTGTGCCTTCTTAGTTCTTCTTCAACCGCCGAAGAATGTATTGAGTACTACAACCAGAAAAGATGTGTAGATGCGAAGGGCCTTATACGACCAAGCCAAAATGTTAGTCTAAATATTCTTCACATGATACATTTGCAGTTGCTGTAAAACCACATATAAATTGATCAATAGTTAGCTGTCTGTGGTTGAAATCAGAGGTACGTGAAGTACTTTGAGAAGATCTTGAAGAGTACAATGGCGAAACCCCTCAGGGACGTAGGTACTTTCCCGTAAAAAGTTTTATTTTGTCAGATGCATTGGTTACTCTTTCTAAGTTATCCAACGAATAAGGTCACAGGTGCATGCTAAGAGGATTCAAACTTCACAATTGTCCCTATTGGGTTAGGCCCTCAATAACTATATCAAATCATAATGGTATGTGTGATGACATTGTGTTACTTTTTTATTCTACTAATGATGTTGAGCAGATCACATCTTTGTACTTGTTTGTTGATTAACAGATGTTGCACTTGCACTTATTTGTGCTCCACCTTTTATTCCTCCGATAGACTTGATCCTGATGATTCATTATAAATAACTTTATCTTAATAACTCTCAGTTATAGGCTGAGGATACTAAAATAATTGCGAGTGGTAGGAGTCGATAATTGATGTGTGGTGTAACGAATCAGATTTTTCGCTAATTTCTCTCTCTTAATTGTTTGGTGTACGTTATTTTAGAAAAAGATGTTGTACCGAAGTATTAAATTTTCAGCTAACATATTGCAGCCCGAAGATTTCTGGTTCCGGTCGGCCAAAAAGGGTATAGCAGTCTTTGCTCTGCCCCGAGAAGTTGGTATCGCAGAACTCGTGGGAGACTTCAAAGTCCATTTTCAATGACCGTCAAGGAGACTTTCTACTGGTAACTGTTTTCTGTTATCATCTCTCTATTTTACACTTCATCCTTTAAACACATTATTACATGAATTTTCATTCGTCTCCACTTTTCAGATGGGAATAAAATCTTATTTCACCCCCTTTCTATCTCAATCTGCTGAAATCAACGTATAATGATTTCGTATTTTTTTTTTCTCTCCTAAAACTCTCAGCTGGATGAACACGCCAATGATTGAAAACCGAGTAACTTTAGACGGCTCAGATTTCGACGATTTCGATAACGTAGCTCCTCCTTCATTCGTCGCCCTCCCTTACTTATTTTAAACTACGCAATATCTCTGTTTGATGAGCAATGGTGTGTTTTGATTTCAAGTGGAGTTGGTTATGGTAGATTACGACGGTGCATTCCATCGAAAAACAAATCAATTCGACGGATGAAAATCCACGGCCAATTCTCCTTCGACTAGCGAAGGTAGAATCGGCAATCGCAAAAAAACGAAAAACGAGGACGATGAATTTTCTGATAGCGACGGGGAAGAAAGTTCAACTAAGGCAGATAAAGGTCCCGAGCTCTTCGAATCAAAGCGAGCGTATTTGGTGTTGGTCGAGAGCCTCACGAACCGAAGGGGGAAGTAAGCAGCACGGCTTCGAACTGGGAATCGACTGATTCAAGTCTATTGCGGCCGATGCTTCGGTGTTTTTAGCTTCGGAGATGATGAGGATTATGAATCTGAGTAATAATGTGAGTTTATTTATACTGTTTACCCTCCAAAGAATATGCTTTTTCCATACGTTTAATCGATATATTTATCAAAGTGATAGATACTTCTTTTTTGTGTGTTATCTGAAGCAAAACAACATTACAATGACGTTAACTAAGCTATATATGACAAGCAAATCAAAGTCAATTGCAAATCCCAAGTAATCAATGCTCCCCGTCAATGTGAACTCGGTGGTACGTTGTTTGAGCTTCAGGACAGTCGCCTTCAAGCTCGATATTACGCCACTTACTCATAAGTGCTACTACTATTTCGAAGCTCCATTTTTGGGATCTACGGATCACCCCATCAAATTAAACGTTATCGCGAGTTTTGTACTTGTATACATGAACTATGAAGAACATGAAAAATAATTATTTTGAACAAATTATTTAACCATTGCATAGTCGAAACAATTGAAGCCGAATATTACACACAACTAATGATTTGGATTGAAGGCCATATACTACCAGGAACCTATTTATTTCCAACATATTCCCCACTTGCAATTTTTAATCCTCTGCAACTCAAACTCTTAACAGGCAAGGTTGCGAATAACATCACGTGCCCTGCACATGGCCTCTAAAGGCACAACCTTTGGCATAGACACGCCTTTCCCTTCCCTCATATCCACCAATCCCTCACCGACAAGTCGCCAATCAAGCACTGCAACCAAAGACCCAATCGTCAGACCCACGACCCGATTCGCCAGACCCTGACCCGGACAAGACCTCCGGCCCATTCCGAAGCGCAAAAT
>JAPQWV010003341.1:0-42758 GCA_027422505.1 Craterostigma plantagineum
AATTATGATGCGAAAAATAATTGAAAATTCACGCGGACATTTATGAGGAACCAGAAGATTCTTCAATCGAATGAATTTAGCATGTATTGCTTGCTCTAAAGGGAAGTTAATTATTCGACCATCACAAATAAAAGTAAAGACTGAATCTATTGCATTTTTGGAGCGTATACATGGTGATATTTGTGGGCCAATACATCCACCATGTGGACCATTAAATATTTCATGGTATTATTGATGCATCAAGTAAATGGTCCCAAGTATGTTTGTTATCTACGAGAAACGTGGCATTTGCGAGATTACTTGCTCAGTTGATTAGATTAAGAGCACACTTCCCAGATTATCCGATAAAGAAAATACGTCTTGATAATGCTGGTGAATTTACGTCCAAGGCATTTAATGATTATTGTATGTCTATTGGTATCGATATCGAGCACCTGTGCCACATGTTCATACGCAAAAACGGTCTTGCAGAATCGTTGATTAAACGCCTGCAATTAATTGCAAGGCCATTATTAATGAAGTCGAAACTTCCATCATCTTGTTGGGGACATGCTATATTACATGCAGCGGCACTAATTCGCATCAGGCCAACAAGTTATCACGATATCTCCCCGTTGCAAATGGTTATGGTCAGGAAACAGATATTTCCATCTAAGAATTTTTGGATGTGGGTATATGTTCCAAGTGCGCACCACAACGCACAAAGATGGGACCTCAAAGGAGGTTGGGAATATATGTCGGATTTGACTCCATTCAATTATAAAATATTCAGAACCCTTGACTGGGGATCGATTTACGGCCAGATTTGCGACTGTCACTTCGATGAAACAAATTTTCCGACATTAGGGGGGGGAAAAGAGACAGCTGGAAACAGATATTAGTTGGAATGAATTATCACTAAATCATTACGATCCTCGAACTAAAGAATGTGAACTGGAAGTTCAGAAAATAATTCATCTACAAAGCTTAGCGAATCAATTGCCAGACAAGTTTTGCTGACCCAAAAGAGTGACAAAGTCACATATTCCAGCTGTTAATGCTCCCTGTTAGAATTGATGTTCTGTAGAACAAACAAATAATAGTATGAGCCTAAACACAGCTGAAGCGTGGTTAGGCCCTCGGTTCCAAAAATAAAAATCCTCGAAAAAGAAAAGGAGCAGATAATAATAATGTCCAATCGAGGATTTATCAACTAGAAAAGAGTCGATGGGCATAAATGATGATAAGAATGAAAGTCAGGTACCTGAACAAACTGAAATTAATGATAATGAAGAGATCTCGATCAATTACGCCCAAAATGGAATTAGATGGACCGAGATGAAGTCAACGTTGACGATAAGTTCTCATTTAACGTAGCGCTACATGAAATGAATGAGATTAATGAGAATGAGGATCATGAACAGGGACTGTGAACGAATGCGACAAAGAAATGATTGGCCAAAATGGAAAGATGCAATCGAGGCAGAATTAAAATCACTTGAGAAGCGAAAAGTTTAGGACCTGTAGTCGCATCCCAGAAAATGTAAAGCCTTTGTGGATATAAAGGTTTTCATCAGAAAGAAAAAGAAAAACGGTGAAATTATGAGATATAAAGCACGGCTTGTCGCACAAGGTTTCTCGCAGAGACCTGGGATGATTATGAGGAGACGTATTCTCCCGTGGTGGACGCAACGACTTTCGTTACATAATTAGTCTGGCAGTACGTGAAAGACTCGATATGCATCTAATGGATGTTGTCACTGCTTATTTATATGGCTTCGCTTGACAGTGATATTATATGAAGCTTCCAGAGGGTTTTAGACTATGAAAATTCAGGGGCGCGAGATGAGTACTCAATTAAACTAAATAAATCGCTTTATGGATTAAAGCAATCCGGACGTATGTGGTATAATCGACTAACTGAATACTTATTGAAAGAGGGGTAAAAAATGATCAAATTTGCCCTGCATATTTACGAGAAGATTTAAAAATGATGTTTGTTATCATTGCAGTATATGTTGATGATATAAATATAATCGGAACTCCTGAAGAGTTATCAAAAGCTATGTTTGTTTGAAAAGAGACTTCGAAATGAAGGATCTCGGTAAAACTAAATTTTGTCTCGGACTGCAAATAGAATATTTAAAGAATGGAATATTTGTACATCAAGAAACGTATACGAAAAGAGTACTGAAAAGATTTTATATGGATGAAGCTCATCCATTAGATACTCCAATGATTGTCGATCTTTAGACGTGAATAAAGATCCATTTAGACCATGTGAATATAATGAAGAAGTACTTGGTCCTGAAGTACCATATCTCAGTGTATTGGAGCACTGATGTATCTACGGGTCATACTCGACCAGATATAGATTTGCTGTAAATTTATTGGCAAGATACCAGTTCTTCGCCGACTCATAGACATTGGAATGGAGTTAAACGAATTTTCGATACTTCGGGGATCAACGATATGGGATTATTTTATTCTAATGAGATGAAAGATAACTTAATTGTTATGCAGATGCGGTCTATCCGATCCACATAATGCCGATCGAAACCGTTTTATTTCATACACACGGTGGAACTGCCATTTCATGGCGATCAGTTAAGCAAAGTTTAACGGCTCATCATCTAATCATGCGAAATTCTAGCTATTCATGAAGCTAGCGAGAATGTGTTTGGTGCGATCGGTGATTCAGCATATACAACAAACTTGCGGTTTATTATCGGAGAAACTACCTCCGAAAACATTATATGAAGATAATGCGGCAGCATCGCCCAATTAAAGGACGGATATATCAAAGGAGATAGAACAAAACATATTTCACCAAAAATTTTCTTTACGCACGACTAGAGAAAAATGGTGATATTGATGTACAACAAGTGCGCTCTAGCGAGAATTTAGCAGATTTATTTACGAAAGCGCTTCCTCCTATAAATTTAGAAATTGGTACATTCAATTGGAGTTCGAAGACTTCGAGATTTGAAGTAATGCTATCATCAGGGGGAGAAATACGTGTTGACACTCTTTTTTCCTTCACTGTGGTTTTTTCCCATTGTGGTTTTCCCAGTAAGGTTTTTAATGAGGCAGCTATACCATCAAACTTCGAAGGACCTATCATTAAATAGACATCCAAGGGGGAGTATTATGAATACAGTTAGTAGTTGAGTGGATGTAAATTTAATGCATTGAATGCGTATGCTATTTTTCTATAAATACAATGCTTCTTTGTGTAATAGGGTAAGAAGAAATTAATAAAAATTCTACGTACGTTTAATATCATATCTCTGTTTCATACTATATAATAATAATAAAGCTTTATTAAGTAAATATTATATAACAGAATTCAATAATGTTGTATTGTAACTAATACTTTCGGACTTTATTATGATTTTGAAAGTATTTAGATTTTATTAACACGAGCAAAATAGACCTGTCAAGGGAGCAAAGTGATATAGTAGAAAACTGCAGGGGTAAGTTCGAAAGAAGTTTGAGGGACTCGATCTGGCAAACATAATAATTTATCGACAGAAGTCGAATATAGTGAAAGTATTCACTCGAAAATCGAAATGACCTCGGCTGGACTTTGATAGTAGAGTAGACATAGAACGATCGAAGAAATTGCGAGCTACTCCTGAAAATTGTGATGTAGGAGCTCACGGCGCTAAGTTGTTCCTGATATTGGTAGTTTCAGAGAAGATGGAAGCTATAGCTGCACTATATACAGTGGCTTTTATTTCGTTCGTTTCCGTTGTTGTTTTGTGTTTTCCCAGGTAAAGCTTCAAAATACTTATGGCTTATGCAATAAGGTGACTTTAGAGTAGTGGTTAGCGTGAATGGGTCTGCTTCTGTAATTATGATAGATGCCTCTGATTTTGCTATGTAAAGATGATGATCCATTTTGGAACTTGTAAAATGGAGTAACTCTCACTGTTTTATTGCAGAAACCAGCCTCGAATTGTAAGATTAGTGGCTGATAAAACTATAGTCTTATCACATGTCCAAAATCTCATCTTTTAGATCGCGTGGAGTCTGTGGATTGTCTTTTGTAGATTTGATTATTTGCAAGAAGAAAGTTGTCGGTATGGTAACCGATCATTGATTATAGGAAACCAGTAAGACAATCTAGAAATAACGTGCAGACATCTTGATATGCTTGCAATTTTAGTAGTAGATAGAATCAAAGCATAAACAGGCACTCGTGTTTTAATGACAATAGTTTGGAACATGATACAGAGAGCTGACATGCCCCTTGTAAGAAATCCAACAGCTGACAGGAGATAGAGAGCAAGCTTTACGAACTACGCCGGCGGCGTTCGTTGTGTCCAGCCAAGCGCCTTCGGCAACTTCTTTTGGCTTCGTCGAATTCTGATAACTCGTGAAACCTGCAAGAAAATAAAGAAGAATATGTTACCAGGTAATTGCTTCATCCTTTTGTGCAATGCTTATGCTCTTTGATCAAAGTAAGGTGAAGCATCATAGATGCAATAATGACTGTTGTTGGTTCCCAGGATAAATTTGCCTGAGATTAAACAGTTTCGATTTTTTTTTTCGTAGGACTGATGAAATAGCTGACACCCTAGGAAGTTCTTGAAAGTTTGATCACATCTTTGTTTACTCTTTTCGAGCCTTTTAGGGTGGAAATATCATTGGTCAACTGAGTTATATAGTAAGTGTCCGAACTCAAAGTCCTTGACACAATATAAACTGAATTAACTGTAAATTTCAGGGATTGCTGCACCAAACCTGCTGCACTGTTGGCAGAATCTCTGTGAAGCCCAATGAGAACGACCACCGAAGCCTTAGCATGAAATTCGCAAAACTTTGTGTCGACGGTGGTATGGCTTCGCACACGCCATGTCAGCTGAGCAACCTTCGATTTGACAGGTACGGTTCGAAGAACCACCCGAACTATGCAGTCTTCTCTTATTGGCCGAAGTATTCAATGCCCTTCTCTTCGTTCTATCATCTCCATTATCTTCATCTTCGTCGCTTTCACCGTCGAGTTCGGGCAGTTTAACGGTTAGCTTCTCATCATCATCGTCTTCGTCTTCTTCTCTTCCTCTTGTCGTTGCTGCTTGTTGGTTCCATCAGATTGCTATGCCACTGAAAGGTGGAAATAAGCTTTGCTGTTAGAAAAAAAAAGTGGTTCTTAATCTGGATGGTGAATATAAGAGAGATCAAAAAGGGTCCAAGAATATGCGCTTTGGACCACCAAGTACCATTTTCTTTCTCTCTTTTCCTTTTTGATCATTCACCAATGCCTATGCCTACAACTCTAGTGGACCAGTGGATACATATTCATGTATAACATGTTAAATGTGGGGCGAAAATTCTGCAATCCCAGTCAAGTTTTTTCAACCTTTTTCACCTGACCCTACTTGAAATTTTAACATGATACTGCTGTCATTATTATCCACGAATTCATCATAAAAGCAAGCATATCTATCCGTGACTTTTGCCTTTTACAGCTTGCCTAATTAGCCTGGAATGTGGATTAATGGACAATTTATGGTATGATTCTAGACCATAAGTCTCTCACTGTGCTCAAAAGTGGTTAATTATTGAGAGGAGTTAGCATAGCATCGACTGATCATCTCTCAAGTAAAGCTCCTACTTATTAACAATAATCATATCCTTCCTGGTTTGGTAGTGTTTGTCTTAGTGGGGACATATTTTTCCTCGATAGTTATGTGTAATTGGTCGACGACCTCCACGTGTTTGTGGTTTCTTTTTCTTGCTACGTTTTGGTTGATATGCTTACGCCACCGTGGTTTCTAACACTCTTACTAAGTACAGTCGAATTAAAACCTCATAAGACGATTCTGACTTATAATGGGGACTAATTTCCATGACCCATGCGTACCATTTCATGTCCACACATACTAGGATGATTTAAAGGAGTGCAGCCAATAGATATGAGTCGAAGTGGGCACTTACTATGGTGAAACTCAGTACAAGGACAGTGGGCTAACATGTATGTATGTATGTTATGCAAGTACTTAGGCTTTTCCACTTTGTAGTACGAGGACAGCTGTTCCTCTGTGCATGGACACATTCACTTCAACAGTAATAAGGAAGCAATCGATCGACCTTTGTCCCACCTCAAATGTACCCAAAAGGCATGACCACCACCCATTAGACTATGGGGGTGTTCCCTTCCAAATATCCACTTGAAATGTTATTTATAAGCCAGCAAACAAATGATGAAATACTACTAAACATTCAGAATTCTGCAATGTGGTAAGTAAAAAAGACTAATGGGAGGATTGAATTGATTATTCCTGAGAATTTATAAAAGAGGCAGTCCAGTCCACCATGTGGCTGAATGTTGGGCTGGGCCTGTGACTTGAGAGCATAACTGGGTTGACCCAATTATATAGTATATAATTCTTGAATGTTATCTTCCATTTGACAATTTTATACCCGTATGTTAGGTGCAAATTCTTCCATATGTATATTATTATATATATGTCTCACGAAACCAATAGTAAAAGATCAATGATGTAAGGCAAACTTCATGGTGTGTTCGTGACAAATCTTTAATGTGTGTGTTGTGTTATGAAAGCTTAGACAACGAGTTATGATGCTTACTTGCACTTGTTGTCTCGAACTCTTGGAATTCTTTGAAAGGACAAGTGTAACTGTATAAGTTGCAAAGTAAAAAGCATGGAATATTAGCCATTCAAAGAAGATCACCGTCAAGGTAATAAATAACCAAGCAACGCATTAATAAGACCCTCGAATATCTTCTCTTCGTTCTATTACTGACCCTCAAAGATCGTATTCTTCTTTCGTTAATTCCTACATCAATATGGCAGCCAAGAAAGCGAATAACAATAAATAATAATAATAATATTTATATAAAGTTACACTACAATAAAAAAGGAAAATTTATTACAAATCAACCTAAAAGTTTATTTAATATCTCCAAGAACGCCAATAAAAGATACATTCTCTTATTACATCCTCAGTTCTCACTAGACAAACTATAAAACCTAAAAAATGTCCAAATCAATCAGCGAAATGGAGGACTCATTACAAACCTACGACACTCTCCCTCACCAAAAAGGGAACAAAAAACAAAAAAAAAAAAAAGAACAAAGACAAAAAACAGTCCGCCGAGAATAGCGTACATAAAACTACATAGACTCACCATTATTACTATCACTATCATATTTATTATTATTAAACAACCCATCGCCATCAACTCTCTCTCTCTCTCTGCATGGCACTCATCTAAGCATTTCCCTGAGATGGATCAAACCCTTCTGATCATTGCCGCCATCAATATCATCATTCGCCCGATTCCCGGGATTGTACGAAGAACTTGCAGAAGCACCCCCCGACTGATTACTATTATTAAATCCGCCCAAAAACTCGAGCTCGAAGTCATCGAACCACCGCCCAAAATTTCCAACGAATCCCTGACGAGCAGCCGCCCAAGAACCCAAAGTCGCCCTCTGCTGCTGAACCTGCGCCGCCGCCTGGGGAGGTGGCGGGGGAATAATCTGCTGCTGCTGCGCCCCGAAATTCGACGGCTGAAAATTCATACCCTGCAAAAGCGCCGCCATATTGCGCGCCCGACGCCCCCGCGGAGGTTATTAATCCCGCCCTGATGAGGAGCGCCCAAAGAGAAAAACCGCCCGCCGTAAGGCGCACCGTAATGCCCGCTGTTCGCAGCCTCATCAGATTAAGGTGGCCTCCGGCGCCGGCTCCGGCGGCGGTGATAAGTCCGGCGGTGGGGGCCCATGGGAGGCAGCTTGGCGGCGAGGTGGTCGGCCGGCGCCGGCGGGGAGGAGGATTTGTGGGGCGGCGGAGGAGAGTGCTTAGCGCGCTTCCCTTTCTGCAGCCGCCGCCGACGGGGACGTTCCTGAGGGTCCCGCCTTGGGTCCAATACCTGCGACACGCCTTGCAGAAGTAGCGAGGCTGAGTTACGCTGTAGTTATTGTAGTAACAGAATTTTGTGTTTTCGAAAGCGCAGCGAGGCACGGCTGGGGCGGGGGAGGGGGATGATCGTTGGGCCTCGTCGAGCGCCCGGGATTGGGCTTTCGACGGCCAGGATCGTCTTGGTTGTTATTTCCCGATTCGACGTTCATAGTATTGCTGTTGTTATTATTACGGTAATTTTTTTTTTTTTTTATTTCTAAGTGTGGGTGATTGAGAAGGGGATTGGAGGGGGCTGCATATATAGTGTGTTTAGTGTGTTATGTGGGCTTGGTGGTGCTAGAGATATGCATGTAATCAAGAGATTTTGTGTCCTTTATGGATTATGATAATCGATATTTCATTTGGAGGAAATTTATGTTTAAGTCATGGGGGGAGATTTCTAGCATGAAGTGTTGTAGTCAATAGATTTTCCTCAAGAAAGAGAATGGAAAATAACATTTATGAAGTCAATGATTTCTCTGACCAATCTCTGTGCAAGGACATACAGAAAAGTGTGGTCAGATGAGAGAGATTATGGTAGAAAGTGAAAAAGGAGATGAGAAAGATATTATGACAATAAGACCCAAACCCCAACTGTCCACAATGTTGTTATTTTTTTTTTTTTTTTATCTCATTAGAAAAAACTTAAGACATAAGAAAAGAAATGCAAGAAGATAAATTGCCTGATTCCAAGAACAAAAAGCCTGCTGATTCTTCTGGATTAAAATAAGAACAAAAAAATTTGATTTTGGAATCAAAGCAACTTAACCTTGAATCATCAGATTGCAGCACTGCTGAATTTTAAGGGCAGTATGTTAATTGAATAGACTCGGGCAGAAGCTTTAGGCTCGGACCAAAGCCAGTTAAGGCATTTTCCAACAATTCAAATACATTCGAATCAATTCAAAAAAATAATAAAACTAACCTGCTAACGAACCGATCTGAGAATGGTTCTTACCACTCCGATTCGGTTCGCTTGATCGGACAATGCATCTTCTTGAACGTTGTGGGGGGCAGCACATCTTCGATGTTTCTCAGGCTACAAAATTACTAAAGAGCAGCTTCTTACAATGTCTAGAGTGCCAAACACTTATTGCATCTTCTTCAGTGTTTCTGAACAGTATGCTTCGTCTCTGATGTTTCAGGCCATAACATGCGACAATGCATCGTGGATGTTGTTCTCAGGCTAGAAAATTAACAATATGCAGCTCTACGATATGTCAGCACCAAGACACATATACAATGCTTCTCCTTCAGTATTTCAGGACCAACCACGATGCAACTTCTTTAATATTCAAAACATAACTACAAACACATCTTCAATGCTTACAGTGTCAAGACAAATTACGTGCTTCTTCCCCAGGATAGAGCAAAGGTAGTGTAGTTTCTTGAGATGTAGCCCTCGGTAGTCTCATGAATGCATGCTACTTCACCTGCCTTTGCAGGCCTGCTGTAACTAGTACATACAAAAAACGACATACTAAGAGTATTGTTAACGACGGCACCAACTGAAATCATTTTGGATGTGCACAAGACACTAATAGACGCCAAAATAGTGTTGTAGCTCACAAACATTAGTGCTAAAACATGCTATTAGTAAGATTAATTTGGGAGAAATCAATACTTTCAGTTGTTAACATGATCACATGAAGAAATGAACAATATTTGCGACTTACCTATCAACATATGAGTCAAACCATAGACTAGAAAGTTCGGAGTTCAATTCAGCACCTTAAGGAATTTGCTTTACAGTGCTAAAAATCGCTCAAGAACATGTCAAGTTACTATGTACCCGTCCCGTCTTATGACTCTTGCTTTTGTTATAGAGTACTATGGTCGCTCCTAACACAAACCAAGAGGGCAATTGGACTCAAAACTACAAATGTTACAATGGACTTACGTTCATAAATTCATGATATTTGAACTTCATTATTTTATGTTAGACTCGGGCCATAAACTAGTTCAATTGACGACATATGAAGAGCCGTTTTGAAGATAGACTTCACGCAAAACTATTTATCGGCTATCACCGGAGACTAGTTGCCTATAGTTCATAAGTTTTGCATTCCCCACTTGGCATGTTCATAATGGTTGCGACAATTTACGACCAACTACAAGTTATTTATCTAGCAAGTAAGAACACCAGAGCGAGGCCATGGTTTTTAATATCATTTTCCAACCCAAACTATAGTGATTTACTAACTACAACAATTTTTATAGTTATTAAGCCTCTTAATGCCAAGGGCGTTACTTAGTGGTTAGGCCCAAGGCACTTTTTGTTGGCGGTTTCAAATTCGAATCCACAAGAGACCTTGAGCTTTTATGTTAATCGGGAGTGGAACATTATCAGTTGACCCCGAGGATTAAATTAAAAGCAAGTTGTTGGCGGTATTATTTGCATCACACATAGTTAAAACATACTGATAATGTTTATTCGGAACAACATGAATTTAAAAGTGCATTGTTAGAGCATCTCCAACCGAGCGGTATAATCCAAAAAAATTACATAAAATACTCCAATCGTACTTCAAAGCGAAACGCAAAATGAGTTTTTACTCTTCTTCTCATCAACTGCACGCAAATATGCGATTGCGTCAGGACATATGCGTTTGTTCTTTTTATTTACATTCAAGCCCCCTACTTCTTTTAATATGTAAAGAAACTCGTATTAATTAAATCAAAACAAAACAAATAAATCTATTATGTGGATGGGCTGAACTGAGGAAGAGTAACATGATGACGGGACCTAGACTTTTCAATTAATCTTTTTCTTTGTTATTATTTGTATCACTATTTTATATTTGGTTGGTTTGGCTTTTCAATTGTCTTTTTTTTGTTGATTAATAGCATGAAAAAAATAGAAATTAAATGAATAAGAATTAAATGAATACGTGCGAGAATATTAGAAATTAAATAAAAACTCAGATTACATATGTGCGTAAATATTGAATCAAATCGAGTGTAAAATAATATCATTGCCTAATTGTAAATTTGTAAAATTGTCCTATTGAAAAGTTGATTTGGACTTAAATATTCTTTTGAGTTTGAAAATGCGTCTAATTTGTAAAATTCTAAAATATATGGGTAATTTAAAAATAGGGTATAAGAGAATATTACAAAAGTGATATTTGAGTTTGCGAATTGGTTTGTCTGTTGGAGAAGAATTATTGCATTTTGAGTTTGAGAATGAGTTTGAGTTTGAGAATGGATTTTTCGGTTGGAGATGATTAATGTTTACAATTTACGACATATTTCAAAGTGTGTATTAATGTTTATCAGGCGACACGCAGTTAAGTGCATTTATGTTGCCAGTATCTTCAATACATGACACATTGTTCTGGTTATCCAATTTTAATTGCCTAGCAGTTCTCAACTTCACAACATGCATTTCGCGTTGCGTAGGGACTATCTGCATACACTCCGACCATGTCTATAAGTCAGATGTAACACAATCTTGGACAACTTGTTGCATAGAATAAGGCAATATGCATCGACAAGTTGATGCAAAACAATGTGACTGTTGCTCCGCGAAACTATCTTTGTTTTGCTTAGTAATTAATGTCAATATTTGACGTCGAATTCATGAACATCGACAAAGTTTCTTTTAGAAAGTTATGGTTGGTATATGTTGGAGAAATCTTGATCAAATCGAGTATCAATTACTTGGGTTTTAAATGACATGACAAAACAAGTCGCTTATTCAAATTATATAAATGGTTCAATTAGGAGACGTGAGTTCTTTAATAACAACACGTCTGTAACATCTGCAGCTTTCCAATACAACAAAGCATTACATCCTTCTAATGTCTTATTACCTCCCGCATTTACTTGCAATCGTTTAGTTAAGTCGAAATTTATTTTCTTGAGGCAATTAAGATATATGGACATTTATGAGAATGAACACGATGGATAGCGATTACACAACCAACTCGGACTGAATAGTCAAATAAATCAAGGAAAGATGATCACAAATTTCAGAGAAACACCTCTTATTATGAACATAACATCGTATTAAAGTTTTATATAATTCTTTGAAATAAGTTTTATGCGTTGAAAAGGCCAAATATCGCGTCTTCAGATTGATATTAAGTCACTTCTAAGGTTGGCATATATAGAGTTGGTGACAATGCCAAAACTTCTGGAATGTGATCAAGACCATAATTTCGTGAAAGCATAATATGTCTTCAACTTGTGGCGAATTCTAAAGAGTTTAGTATTCTCAAAGTATAGTGCTAGAACAAATAGAACATCATTGATTGACTAATTGGCTTAATAAGATTAGAAAGCAACAAAAAGTTATCCTCCAGAGAATGTATCTATTATAAGTGGCGATGGTGGATGAACCGGGAGTTGAGTTACAGTGCTTAGTACACTAACCTAGATACCTCAAAAAGGTGTTGGTTCGATTATGACAATCGAGGACTTTGCACATCTTGGTGCCAACTTGCTTGATCAATGTATGTTTGGACCTCATCACGACCTATGTTTCCCTAGCTTAGGCATTCCAGTAGAAATATGAGGGGCTCAGTACTTCAAATTTTTCCCCTTTGATTCAACGTTTATGACAAGGATCATAACAGACTTCTTTCTTCCAAATTAATCGTGTGACCCAACACCGGCTTTTAGTTGATTATGGAAGGCATGAGGCATTCATACATGATTTCATAATCATAGATGAAGGTGCTCAAAGGAAATTCAAGAAGATTTTCGAAGGCAACAAAGAAAATTTTAAATGCATCATTTTAGCTTATAACCATATAGCAATATTCCGACGGAGTGAAGAATAAAGTGTACCATGCTAATGCTTCTAACAGGAACCACGCAAGGGTGAGACAGAAAGTTACTTACCATAGAAACCTTCCCTTGAAGGCACTTGCAACTATGTTGGGACATTTATCAGATGATAAAACCATCAAATAAGGAAAACAAACATTTTGCGAAATACAGAATAGGAAATTGCAGAGGTAGTTAATAAATCATCGTCACCTGAGCAACTTGATGATGCGAAGCAGCGACCAACTTCAACAAACAGTGGAGAAGTGGCCTTGGAATTACTCACGAACTCGCGTAGCAGTTTTGTCATGTCCCTGGAAAGACGTAAGAACGTCCATTAGTTTGCATCACAAGGACAATTGGCAGCGGAATTCTACTTGATGGGAGATTTATCTGCAATCAACAAAAAGAGTTAGCTGAAAAGCCCATACATCAATAAAGAAACATCATCAACCACAAACGTCAGCAAACCAAGAACAAGTAAAGGGACATATGCGGCAATAGCAAAGTGGAATTTAATGTCAGTAAAAAGAGTCTTGATAAATAATGTGGGCAAGAGAAGAGACAAAACACACTAATTTCCCTGCGAACATCTCCTTTGCTGCCAAAATCCGCAGCAGCTGAACTGCATGCTTCTTCTCATCAAGTAAACACAAACAGACAAATCGAACATCCAATTAGAGATACAAAACATTAATTACAAATCTCAACAAATGGGTTATACAAACGAAGATCCGTGAATCTACCTTCAGAAAAACTTACATGTCAGATCATCGGATCTGTGCCATCCATGGTTAAACCCTTTTCACTTCCCTGTAAAACCAAAACCAAAAGAAACCCCCAAAAACAAAACAATAGATGAATAGAAAATAGGGTTTTGAGGAATTAGTCGGTTTAGTGGGGAAAAAAGAAAAGTAGAAAAGAACACAGAGTTTGTGGGCAGCACGCAAATTAAGGTAGCGAGCTGAAAGAGAATGAGCCGAGAACAATGATGAGCTGAGCAAAAGAAAAGGGATTTGCAAACTCTAATTCAGATTGCGAAAAAGGTAAAGAAAAGGAGGGAACGGAATAAATATCTCATGCCGTTCAATAAAAAAATGTAAGGCACATTATTAGGTCACGTTATAATATAAGATTTTAATAGAAGATGACAACAATTCACGTTGACTTGACGTTTGCCCTTTCAAAAATCATATAAAGTAATCTTTTTTCTTAATATCTCGTTAAGCACATTGTGACATTTTAACACACTGGTTCGAGGAAAAACAAGATTAACAACACACGACCAGGAAAACTAAGCTGGTCCTAAGAGCATACATAGCTTTTGCCCATCATCTCCACATAAACCCTGCTAGAATCCTGAAGAAAATAAATACAACAGAAGAACGAAACAAAACAGTTAACAACACATCGCTAACACCTCTAAATTAGAAAAATAAAATAAAAAATCAGCCTTCGACAGCTTCGACTTCTTCCCCGTAAGAATCCTCGAAATCTGAAGCCCTCTGCTGAACGCCTCGTTGAACAAAATCCTCGTCTGCATCTCCTGAAACCCAGGCATCCACGAAAGGAACGCCAGTGGCGCCATGACGATAAGCCCAAAGATCAAATCGTACAAACGAGCCAACGCAACGACGGTGTCCCAGACAACGCTCGACTGTAAGAACGGCTTAAGCACCTGCGCGATGAGTATAATCCCCCAACCCGTGGGTATAAACGCCAGCAAACTCTTCAAAAAATCAACTAAGTTAACGTCCGTAAAGCGCAGCAGCAGAGCAACCACAAGGACCGTAAACGCAATCACGAGAAACTGAACCAATCTGTAATAAATGTGCTCGGTCGCCGCGTACTTATCCCTCGCATAAGCTATGACTATGTATATAGCCACGACGACGACGACGTAGATCCAAGAAAGAAGGTAAACTGCAATAGTCTTGTGATTTCCGGCGATCTGAAGGTGGTAGACTATGCCATACTGAAAGAAGAAGAAACGGAGGTCCAAGATTATCTCTAACAGCTTTCCCCACAGCCCAGTTGTTCTAAGGTGGTCTTGCTCCTCGTACCACCATGTCTCCCAGCTTTGGTCCGCTTTTACGAGAACGCCCCTGTACCATAGCCAGTTTATGAAGTTGTCGAAGTCGTAGACTGTCTTTAGCCAGTCGAAGCCGAGGGGTTGAAGATGAAGGGGGACATAATCCATGAAAAGACTAAGAACCAGCAAGATATGGTCATTGCTATGTATACGAACGTATTGGTGGCCAAAAAGCTGTTCGAGGCGTAGACCAGCAGTATGACACCTAGCTCGGTGCCCTTCACAAAGTGGCTCCTCGAGTATAGCCGATAGTTCTCGGCGAAGAAGCTCTTGTGCTGAACCACGAAGCCACGGCCCGTGGCTCGATACTTTGCGCCGCCGTGGAGGACGGTTCGGCCGAAGTAGTGGGCCCTCGTGCCCAAGGAGAAGGTGTAGAAGCACGAGGCCAGCTGAAACTGCATTGTGAAGAAGTCCCATACGGCGGGCAAAAACCCTCTTTCCAAAGTGTTCTCGACGATCATGGGCAGAGCAGTGAAGATGCCTATCTGGATGACGAATTGCTGGTTAAATCGCCGAGGCCAGCGCCTTGTTGTTGCTCGCCTTTCTTACATACTCTTCGACGCCGCTCATGGCTAGGTACAGCCGTCCCCAAAGGAAGGTGTAGACCATGACGATCACCATCATGTTATTGAAGTAGTACCCCACCGTCGTGTAGAAAACGGACAGCATTCGAAAGAAGTCGAGCCTATGTCCTAACCTGTAAATGTCCCTGCTTAAACACTGCTCGCCGTTGCCGCTCGAAACCTTGGCTTCGAACATGGAGATTTGGTTGAGGCCAACGTCCCTCCTTTCCCCACTTGTATGTATCATGGTGAGTCACGTTTCCTCCCCTCAGAGTGCAGTTGAAGCCTGCGTAAATGTCCTCGCTTATGTTTATGACCCTCGAAGCCTTGCTTATGCCTCCCCTAGACAAGAACCAAAACCTGTCAAAAACATCGGGGTGGCCATAGTGCATCCTTACCTTGAGCGGGTTGGCCAAGACTCGCTGTCCTAAGGTGACGAAGCTCATTTCTTGGGCAGACATGAACCTCGCGAGGGAAGAGACAGAGCCAGTGAAGATGTTCTCGCGGATTCCCAGGATGGTGGGCTTTCTTATGCCGTAGGAAATCTTGAACTCTTCGAGAAGGTTTCGCATCTTCAGCGCCTCCTCGAAGTAACTGTCCTGGTTCATGTCTATGGTCTGTAGGGCGTCTCCCCTCGTGAATATGATGGCGTGGTTTGGTTCTCGGGCTTTCCCTCGCCTAGCTTGAGGGGGCCCGGCAGTTTCACGCGGTATATCTCGACTTCTCTCTTTAGCTGCTGGTCGTACTTCACCAAAACAGAGTAGTATTCAACTTCGTCTCTCCCTAGCTTTACCTCATCCACGTAAGCGACACGTAAAGCTTCGTTGTTCTTCATCAGGTATAAGATTTCCTCGGCGCGTGGATCGCCTCTGCCCTTATGCACGCCGTACATCTGACAAGCAACGACGTAGGTGAACTTCAAAGGGCTGCCCCAAATTCGTCTCCCTTGAAGAGTAGGCTCACGCTGCTGCCCGCACGGGTCAGGCTGTGGCTGACCGGGATCTCCGAGCCCTGACCGTTCAGGCGTCGGCTCGTCCCTCTCATGGGACCGAGCGCTCGTGTGGGCCGGCCTCATGTCCATCTCTGAAGCTGCGTCGAGGAAGGAGAGCATTTTAAGGGCACGGTAATAATACATCATCCCTCTTACGGTGCGAGAAAGTGTCTGTCCCCTGTAAGAAGCCCATAGCCTGAGGTCCCTCGACCTCGAACTCCATATCTCGTTATCTTCCTTCATCCCTTCCCTTCTCATACGCTCCATGAAATTCTCCCACTCGTCTTCGTAGATTTTCTGAAGGTAGAACAGTGTAGAAATGCCATCTTCGTTAGGGCTCCTCAGATTTTCTTTCCCATACATCACTTCTTCGTCGTAGTAAGGCGTCAATACGCTGAAGGCCATCATCTTCTCCACCTGGGGAGCACGGGGCATATCATGAACAGTGAATTGCTGAAGAAGGCTATCCTTCTCCTAGCCTCGAGGTTCTTGGGGACGTCGTGCATAGAATCGCGGGAACTTAGTATAGTATACAGTCGCCGTACTTGTCTGTAAAAGAAAGCGTCCTCTGTTTGAGGTAACTGGACAGCATTTTCGAACAAGAACCCAGCGACTTCAGTTTGATTAGGTTCGGGCGGAGCCAAACCTTCTTGTCTCAATTGGTTAGAGATTTCTTAACCCTAGGAAGTTCCCTAACGGCTAGTCGTAAAGGGCCTGAAGTACGTCGACCACTTTGTTCATGTCCTGCGTAGGCTTGAGAAGAAGCTCCACGAGCGATATCAACTGCTGGTGAATCTTAGGCAAAACTCCAGCGTTGTAAGCCTCAGTGAACTTTTCGAACATGACAGAATCGTCGATCCTTGAAGAACTTCGCAGCTATGGAGTACTCGTCAGTACCGTATTTAAGGATCTCGAGCATCATGTACTTGATGCAATCGTAAGCTTCGGTCACAGCACATCGCCTGTATTCGTTTTGCATACGCGAGACCATACCCATCTGTCGTTTGTGTCTTTGAATTCCAAAGCCTGGCTAAGGGCGAGGAGAAGCTCGTTGCATAAGAGCACGCAAGGCCAACGTATTACTTTGATGTCCCAGCAATTAGGGGGAAGTTCTAACAGCTCGAGCTCTCTATCGTTGATTAAGTCTTCTTCCCTCATTGTAATGATTACCTCGTTCCATATCAGCGCAAACCTAGTGGCTTCGACTTGGCTCGATTCCATCTTCTTGTACTGGCCAAGACCATAACTCAGTTTGATACGATGCATTGCATTACGTAGTTTGCGCACAACGTTTCTTTCGAAGTGGGGCCTTCATCCTCGGGCATTAGATTAAACTGCAAAGCACTGCAAAAGAACTGAAACTAAGTCTGAGCTGGCTGATGTTTCGAATCTCGCCTATGTGAGAGAATAGCCCGATTAACGAACCCGTGGCAGACGAAAACACAGTGTACCAATTTGCAGGTCGACTAAGTAGATCAAAATCACGGGGGGTCCAAAGCATTACCACAGCTGCTCTGTTCGTGCTGTGAAGAATTCATGCCACCTATACTCGACGTTTCTGAGATTTAAAAGGCTTCTTGTCGGTCCACGAAGAGGCCTTATCTGAAAGTAGTAGCTAAATGCGAATTTCGAGGCCAGCACAGATATCCAGAAGGTACTGTACCTTAAGTTGTCGAATAAGCCTTCTCTAACACCTCTGCCCACGAACGTTCTTGTCTGAAACCACCAAGTGATGACGTAAAAAACCCGCCAATTTGCCTCCTCAATCGCATTACGTAGCCATGGGAGAATGAACACGTGGCGAGTATTTCTGGGATGATAAAGACCAAAGCAGCCTTGAGAAAGACGTATATTCTTTGGGTTGCTTCGTAAGACCAAAAACTGTCTGCGTTTTTCTGGTGCCAGATCCTCGCGTAGAACACGCCAAAGACAACCGCCAAGTTATAGCTACGAGGCTTTTCAAAACCATCCTAATCCCAACAAGCTTGGTGTCTTTCTTACCAAACTGTACTGACTGCCCGCGTCAAGAATCGACTGCAAGAATCTCAGGCCGACCATGTAATAAAAACGGTGAGTAACTCCACTTGCACGTCACTAGTTCCCAGAGCCTGCCACGGCGTATCCCTGCCCGCCCAAGCGACGATCGAAGCTGCTTGAAAGTAAAGAATCAACAAAACCCACAAGCGATCGAAGCTCCTAAAGATGTTCCAGAAAGTTCTCTGCTCGACGAACCCCGTTTTTCCAACCCTGCTATCTCCACTAACCGACAGGAAAACCGCAAGACAGTTCAATTGGCCATCGTACCCTTTTAAAACACTTCCTACTCCAAAAATACTCATTCACATCGTCGTAATTTCTCCAAGCTGTATGCGGGGCGGTTCCGTTTCTACTTCTTGCAACCTCAGCCTTTATCATGGTGTATATTGGCGTTATGACATAGTCTAGGTAACCAAACTGCCTACAAGTGTGAGGGACGAAACGTTGTCCCGTGTTTTCGTCAATGTGGTCGTCGAGAATGTAATTAAGTTCCCAAAGCCATGTGGTGGTAAATGTAACACAAACACTCTGGCGTGAACCTTAGGTTCGCAGCCTCGCCCCACACGAGTAAGTAGAGACATGAGTACAAAAGTTCCCTTCTTGGATATCGGGGCTGTGGCGAAATGAGAGACGAACCTGTTTGGCAACAAAAATTGGATCGAAACGATTTAATTTCAGTCCAATTAAGTTCATGAAAGTAAATGGGACACTCCATTACAGCTACTAAGGTTTCATACTCAGTAAACAGAGAGAGAAATTCAAGAACAATTAAGCTCCATTGAATGGATAAGGTAGGCTAGGAACTCCAGTAACGCAATGCACGCACCTGAGATTTCTTCCCCAAATAAGAGCACCACGAAGTGTAATTTTCAAGAGCTTAACCCTGAACCTCCTCAGAACGCCGGCGTCGAGGCGGTCGACGGCGGAGACCGGCGGCGGAAGTCGCATTTGCAGATTCGCCAGGTGCATAACCAAATGCTCCCTCTGATTCCGGACGCTGTCGTTTTGGAACCCAAAGAAGAGGCCAAGCCAGTCCATGAGGTCCATGTTGTCGTTCCATGGCACAAACGGCGGTTTGCGTAGGTCGTCGACGGAGCGCAGGGCTTCGGAGGCGGCGCGTACCTCGGGGTATCGGAGCGAGGGGTGGTCGACAAGGAGGTCGTGGATGGGTATGATGTTGTACGGATTGATGGGTATCGTCGACGGCGGGGGCGTGAGGGACACGACCGCGCGTGGGCGGTGGGCGTTGCCTGAGGCTGCTCATGGGGATGGGTTCCGTCTTTTTTTCTCTAACCCAAAATTATTAATTGAATCTTGCGTCTTAAAATGGACTTCACAGCGTGGCCGAGCATGTCTGTGTGGAATATTGAACGGAGTTAATACTGTAATAGATGATTTGACTGACTACTCTTTATGAAGCGAAGAAGATGAAGGAAAAACGTGGGTGGGTTTTAGGGTGGTAGATAGAAAGGTTACGACTTACGCAAACCAAGAGCGGCGTGTGTCGCCACGCGCTGCTATCTGCACGTTGAGGATGAAAAGGCTGACAGTAATCGCTGCTAAGCACTTGAAAAGAGAGAAATCTCATCAAATAATATTATATATAGCTTTTGAATCCGTTGCATCAGATGCTTCATAATTTGCATATTTTGCACCGTTTATTTACTCTCGATCGCTGTTGCGTGCATTTTGTTTGCTCTTGACAGAATTACTGTCTTTCGATTTTGATATCGACGGAGCCCACGCTCTCTACTAGCACTGTCCAACACGCGCCTCATCTGTGGAAAGTGGATTCTTTTTGTGTTTAAAGTGAAAATAAATCTACCAATAAAAGAGTGGATATTCCATTGCTTTTTGCTTCCTCCACCATAGAAGATATGAAAATAAGTAGAATATAAATATACTAGCTAGTAGTAAAGTTGTCCCCGCCTCAGAATTACCGTCAATAGAGTCGAGTTTCAAGTATAAAAGTCTCCAAGTATCAATTCAGATTCTCTCCCTTGTCGTTAACAGACGATTTTTAATCGATTGCCATACGTCAGCATTCAGTCGTGAAGCAAGCGTAATCTTCATTTTCACGCGCTGCTTTATCTAATACTTATGATAGTGCATTATAAAGGTAAAACCCATTCCCAAGAAAATATCTATTTGTGTCGGGACACTTCGGTGGCCTAATTAGAATTTGATTGGAAAATAATATGTTCGGTGTTTCACGAGCGACACTTCTAATATTTCCAAAAAAAAATAAATTGCGAGGAAGAAAGGGCATAAAAGATACTCCTAATCGTAAAGTAACCTGAGCTGAATTTGATATCGGAGATAGAAAACCTCGAACTTCCTCCTTTCAGTCAGTCGTCAGGAGGGAAATCATCTGAAGCGTTGTCAAGAAACGAGCCAAAGGTCTTTCTAAGGATGCTGAAAGTCTTGTCATCCTGCCCCCAAAAAAAAGGATAAATAGGTCAATTTAATCGGGTGATATAAAAGCGTTGAAATCGATTCAACTAAAAAGGAGGGACATCATCAAGCTTACGACGCTTCTTTGTCTTAAGGGATTCCTCGAGCTTAGCCATTCTCTCTGCAGTTGCTTTCTCATATTTGGACAGCATGTTCTTTCTTTCTTTCCTGATAAAGATCCATTTTCACCAAATTTAAATTGCCTCTATCTTGAATACGGTTAGATGAATGGGGATTGAAAGCCAAATTGCTTACTCAGTTGTTGGTATCGTAGGAATAGTCTTTCCTTCTCTTCTTCATATTTGGCGAACCCATCTGACAGCACACAAACATGTCAGTGGAAAATATCAGTTAGATTTATTGAAGTCACACAAACAGTAGCAAAGAAGTATTGAAACAGTTATAATATTGGCCATTCCCTATAGCCCTTAAGAGACTGCATATGGGCAGATATATCCTTGGAGAAATTCTCATGAATTTCTTGGAACTTTTTAGTGTAGCTCTTCAACGAACTCTCACACTGCACAGATAAATGTAATACCATTCAAACTCAAACATAAAGATACGGTAATTATTCAACGGACAGACCTCTTTTGAGCTCTTTAAGAGTTCCTTAGCAAAGCTTTGCCTGCGAATCATGTGGGATATAAGTGATAGAGTATTATGTTGCAAAACAGATAATTCAATTATAATGTTGATCTAAGGATGGAACTTCACCTGTCTTCTCGATTTTTATATTCAGTTCATCCAAGCTTGACTTGATTTCTGAAGCCACGCTATAAGCATATGAACATTTATATTAGAGTTCCTTAGTTTCATGTTCAGTTCATCAAAAGCAACGCAATGACTAACAGCAAGTATTATTACTCTCATAATTCACTTATCAGTTCCTTACTTGATATAACTGGACATCGGTAATCAATTATCATTGCAAGTTAGAACATTCCAAATTCTACTTCATATTAGAAATGGCGTTCCATATACATCGTTCTTTTACTAGGCACACAACTTAGTTCAGGATAATAACTCCTAAACAGAAAAAAAAAGAACACTTAATACTGGTTATGGATGAATCAGCTTGCACGTAATTCTGAGAACACAATGTATCTATCTGCTAATCATACTTCTAGGAAAGAGCAACAAATAATGGACTTGCATTATGAAGCCTACGAACGATCCTGCAAGTATGATTTATTGTGAATAGAGACTGATTATACTGAAACATACCATTTAGCGATAGCAGACTATCAAGCAAACGTGCTTCAATCAGATGATTCAGTAAGTGAGAAATCAGTTAGAGCAAATACTTGCTGGAGATTAAAAAATGTTCTGCTCCTAGAAAAACTGGACGTCACAGAAACCACAGGTTTCAGATGGGAGAAATAGTATAGATAGCTTTTACCTGGAAATCGTCTCTTCCTTTTCTTCTGACTGTCCTTTTGAGCTTTCTCCTTGATCATCTGAAGTGCGCTGAAAATTCCTTTAATGTCGCTGCATTTCAGCACAATTTCCATCGGCTTCCGTAAGAACAGAAACGAACAAAGCAGGAAATTCGAAGCAACAGATACCAGCGAAAAAAATGGTGATCACCTCGAAATGGCTGCATCAAAATCATCATCTACGACCGCGCGCTTCCTCTTATCCGATTTAAGATTCTCGGTCTCAGAAACACGCTTACCGCTCGCTTTGGCAGCTGACATCTTGAAGTTTCTTCGGCTTAAAGCTTCTTCTCCGGCGCTTCTCCCAAATTCTCCGAGTGCACGAGAACCGTGGTGACTATTTGTTCATATCAAACAGCTGTGGTCGATAACTTCAAAAATCGAAAGGCGCGCGTTAAATTTATACTCCGAGCTCTCGTCTCTCGATAATTTTCGGCCGAGGTTTAAAAATACCAAATGGACCTTGTACTCCTACTTATATCAAGGACCCAATCGAGTTATTTCTACTTTTACAAGCTTAATGTAGAAATATGAGGCACAACCACCATGTGAATTTTAATCTTCCTTTTTCAATGAACAAAAATATATAGTTATATATGTCTGAGGTCTTGATACTATTTATATTTCTTTTTCATTAAAAAACATGTCAGCCTTCAAAATCCACGTTATGGATGGAATAAAGCTCTTGCTATTCATTGTATAATGCACCTCCTCTGTTTCACAGGCAAATTCTTACACCGTTTCTCAGGTAATAATAACGTAGTAGGTTTAGCCTTGGCCGGGCTCTTCTCATCGCCTTTCAACGAAGCAGAACGCTGCAATACCTTTCGATCCATATCATCAAAATCCTCGAAAAACTCGCCCTTCGCTGCGAACGCATTCCCACGAACATCATCGCACTGTTATTACACGGCAGAGGCCGAGGCCTAACACTCCTGGGCTTCACAGGAGGATTAAACAGCAAAAAAATTCGACAATTTCGACGTAGTAGCTTCGCTATTACACGCCGCTCGCCCGCAGTAATCTTGTACGCCCTCGTGACCAAATTCCTGAGAGACAGAGCAGATTTGTACTCCCTTGTTCGTCGAGAGTAGAACGCCAAGGCGTTGTTCGCGAGCAAGAGAAGGTCCCTGAAGAGCTCCTTCGCCGATTTGATCGACCCATCGGCGATTCTTGATCTTATCATTCTACGTCCATGTGTTTCTTGATCACCTCTCTGTATCTCGCTCGTTTCTGGGGTTAAGACAACATTGTAATGCTGGTAAGAAAAAATGTAATCTTGCTCATTGCTACCTGACTATCCATTCGATGCTTGAACACAGAGGCGGGCTGGCTTTCCAAAATGGAGTCGAATATTTCCATTTGATTAGAATCTTTGGGGGATGACTTCTTCAGGGTTGTAGAGACGACATCAGAAGAACCTAGGTTGATTTTCTTGTTGCTGTTGCTCTCATCCAAGCTAGACACTAGTACTACTGTTGCAGTTTCTCCTATTTCTCTTGCCTCGTCTCTTCTTGGCGGTCGCAGCAACTATGATAAAACCACCATCGCCCATTTGAATCGTTTTTTTCCTGGCCGAAAAATGCCATCTGGCAAGCTAGTCCTCGTTTTCTTTAGCGAAGCTTCTTCCAGCCAAGTTTTCGTTTTTCGACGTCGTTTCTCTGAAAGAAGTTTGGGAATTGTCTGAACTGAATGTGGGCGGCATGGACTCCGTGCGGCTTGAATCACAACTGGCGTCTAATGAACGTTGCAAAGTTCTGATCTTTGACTCCAAAAAACCTAATAGATGTTGGTCCAGCCTGCCAGAGACGACGCCCACCAAAGAAGAAAAGGAAAAAAAATAAAAATAATATATTAATATTATATTATAATATTATTTATATTATAATAAAATAATGAAAGGTTTATATTGAAGGGCGACGCGGCGCATTCCTGGCCACCCGTTTTGAGCGGTCCAGAAGAGCTGAAGAATCTATAAATTAGGCTGAGGATTCTTCAGTTCTACATCACAAGCTCATTCGAGTTTACTAAATAGAGAGAAGTAGTTCGAGTGAATTGTGAGGTTATCAGTTCAGGTAGAACTGATAGGGTTCCACATCCACAGAGAGGGTGAGGTAAACACGAGTGGTAAAAGTGAGATAGTAAAAATTCGAGGGTTGTAATTTTTACTATAGTGAAGATTTGCCGACTCGGCCGTGGTTTTTCCCTCTTCGTTAACAGAGGGTTTCCACGTTAAAATTCTGGTGTTCTTTCTTACCTTACGGTAATTTTATTCTTACCGTGGTAGTTACTGTGCGGGTCCCACCAATTTACCCCGTGGGTCCCACTTCTCCTGATCGTCGTACCGAGCCAAACCGGACCAGTTCCGCTGCGGGGCCACTGACCACCGCGGGCCCACCACCATTCCCAACAAGTGGTATCAGAGCCTGATAGTATTCTGAGTATGCTCTGTGGTTGCAGCTTTGACTGATCTTCCACATCAGAAAAGATACTAGTAGGTTGCTGGTAGATTTTGACGGCCACATGGAGAACGACGGAGGAATGATCAAGCTGAAGTAACGAATTACTCCATATGGAAATCAAGGATGGAGGATTATCTTTATTGCAAAGACCTCCATGAACCATCGAAAATGGAGGCAAGATGCCCGAAGGCGGGAATGCCGACCTATGGAAGAAATTGCAAAGAAAGACGCTAGCTGTGATCCGCCAATGGGTGGACATTAGCCTCTACAACCACGTCCGAAATGAGACAGACCCCTACAAACTCTGGACAAAATTGGAGGGTATGTACGAGGTGACAAATGCGCTGAGCAAGGTATTCATGATGCGGAAACTCATGAATGTGAAGCTGAACGAGGGACGATCAGTTGCTGAACATCTGAACGACTTTGAAGGGCTGGTAACTCAACTCACAAGTGCGGTCTAGTCTTGATGATGAGCTACAAGCATGTCTACTATTGGATCTCTACTGATAACTGGGATACGTTGGTGGTATCGCTCACCAACTCGGCACCAAGTGGTAAAGTCACGATGGAGATGGTGAAAAACAGACTCTACAATGAAGAGCTGCGACGGAAGGATGCTGCCAGTACCAGTACGGGAAATCAGGCCCTTGTCATGGAGAATAGGGGTCGGAGCAAGAGTAGAGGCCAAAAGGATACGACAAGTTGAAAAGATAGATCCAAGTCCAGGGAGATGAGGAAGTGCTACCATTGTGGTAAAATTGGCCACTTACAAAGAAACTGTAGACTTCTCAAAGGAAAACAGAAACAAGACGATGACAAGAACACGTCTGCAATCGCCTCCAACGATGCTGGAGAGGTTACTCTGGTGAATGAAGCAGACTGCTGTCATGTTGCGGATGCAAGCACCGAATGGATAGTGGACTCTGGTGCCTCCTACACATTGTGTTCCAAGGCGTGAATACTTCTCCACATATAAGGCGGAAACTTTGGCACTACCAAGATGGGTAACCAAAGTGTTTCTAAAATAGTGGGGATCGGTGATATCTGTATCCAGACGAGCGTGGGGTGCACATTACGGCTGAAAGATGTGCGACATATTCCAGACCTGCGTCTCAACCTGATTTCTGTGAAGGTGCTGGACAACGAAGGATACTATAACGAGATGGCGAATAGCAACTGGAAACTCACCAAAGGATCGTTGGTGGTAGCGAGAGGAAAGCTATGCTGCTCGCTATACAAGATGCACGGAACGATATGTGCTAACCAACTGAACGCAGTTGAAGAAGATGCTTCTCCAAATTTGTGGCACAGACGGCTGGCGCACGTAGGAGAGAAGGGGTTGAATGTCTTGGCTAAAAAGTCTCTCATACCAGTAGCCAAGGAGGAAAGCGCTAAACCCCTGCGATCATTGTTTATTTGGAAAGCAACATAGAGTTTCATTCGCGAAGAACTCAACCAGGCGAATGAAGAAGTTGGAGTTGGTACACTCTGACGTATGCGGACCCATGGAAGTCGAATCTCTGGGAGGTAGTAAATATTTTCTGACCTTCATTGATGATGCGTCTCGCAAGACCTGGGTATATCTGTTGCGGACGAAGGATCATGTTTTCTATTATTTCAAGAAGTTCCATGCGATGGTGAAAGAGAAACAGGAATGCCGCTAAAGTGTCTACGCACAGATAATGGTGGTGAATACATCTCTCGGGAGTTCAGAGATTATTCCACGAAGCATGGCATTAGGCATGAAAAGACAGTTCCGGTACTCCTCAGCAAAATGGTGTCGCTGAGAGAATGAATCGGACAATTATGGAGAGAGTCCGAGCGATGCTCAAGATGGCTAATCTATCTAAGTCATTTTGGGGGGAAGTTGTCAACACTGCGGTCTATCTTATCAACCGCCTACCTTCATCGGCGTTGGATTTCGATGTACCAGAGAAGGTGTGGACTGGTAGAGACATCTCATATTCGCATTTGAGAGTGTTTGGCTGCAAGGCGTTCATGCATGTGCCGAAGGAACAAAGATCCAAGCTCGATGATAAATCGAATCCTTGCATCTTTGTTGGGTACGGAGATGAGGAGTTTGGCTACAGACTTTGGGATCCAAAGAAAAGAGAAGACTGTTCGAAGTCGCGACGTAGTATTCCATGAGCATGAGACCATGGGCGACTCAGAGGTGGATGCGGCGAAATCCACATATGGCGGTGTAGACGATTATACACCAGTTAGCATTCCATATAATGGTGCCACGGAGGAAGGAATGCAACAATCAGAACCTGAACCAGAAGAGCCAGTCGTTGATGATGATGAACATGTCGTAGATGAACACACCGAAGGTACTGAGCAGGGGGAGCCTTCACATGTGCAAGAAGCAGTTGAACCTCATCCGAGAAGGTCAACTAGGGAACGCCAACCTCTACGAGGTATCCGAGTTCTGATTATATTTTGATTACTGACGAGGGGGAGCCAGAGAGCTTCCAAGAAGTACAATCTTGTAGGGACAAAGATTGTTGGACAGTGGCCATGCAAGAGGAGATGGATTCTCTGAAGAAGAATGATACGTACGAGTTAGTTCGGTTGCCGAAAGGAAAGAAGACACTCAAGAACAAATGGGTGTACAAATTGAAGAAGGATGATGGCAAGCTGGTTAGATACAAGGCTCGATTAGTGGTCAAAGGTTTCACTCAGAGGAAGGGGATTGACTTTGACGAGATATTTTCACTGTCGTGAAGATGAGTTCAATCAGAGTCATACTGGGACTAGCTGCTACTATGGATCTTCACTTGGAGCAACTCGACGTGAAGACCGCATTCTTGCATGGTGATCTTGATGAGGAGATATATATGGAACAACCCGAAGGGTTCGAGGTTAGAGGTAAAGAGGACATGGTCTGCCGGTTGAAGAAAAGCTTGTACGGTCTGAAACAAGCTCCACGGCAGTGGTACAAGAAGTTTGATTCTTTCATGGTGCATCAGGGGTTCAAGAGAACAGATGCAGATCCATGTGTTTACGTCCAGAGATACTCTAACGGTAAATTTATCGTTCTTCTCCTGTATGTTGATGATATGCTAATTGTCGGGCAAGATGCAGAGATGATTAGCAGGTTGAAAAAAGATTTGTCAAAGACGTTTGACATGAAGGATTTGGGTTCGGCAAAGCGGATTCTCGGAATGGAGATTACCCGAGATCGGAAAGCTGGGAAATTGTGGTTATCCCAGGAGCGCTATATTGAACGAGTTCTAGAGAGGTTCAATATGAAGGATGCTAAGCCAGTTAGCACGCCACTTGCCGCGCACTTTCAGTTGCGAAAGAAATCCGTCCATCAACAAACGAAGACGGAGAAGATGTCCCAGATGTTCCATATTCATCGGCGGTCGGAAGTTTGATGTACGCCATGGTGTGTACGAGGCCAGATATCGCTCACGCAGTTGGCGTTGTGAGTCGATTTCTATCGAATCCCGGGAAGTCACATTGGGAAGCAGTGAAGTGGATCTTGAGGTACCTGAGAGGAACTTCCAAATTATGCCTAACATTGGAAGTGGTAAATGTTTTCTTACAGGCTATACGGATGCTGATATGGCCGGTGATCTTGACAGCAGAAAGTCAACGTCGGGATACATATTTACACTCTCAGGGGGAGCTATCTCATGGCAGTCGAGGTTACAAAAATGTGTTTCTTTATCAACTACTGAAGCAGAGTATGTTGCAGCAACGGAAGCTGGCAAGGAGATGCTCTGGTTGAAGAGATTCCTTCAGGAGTTGGGAATTCAGCAGGAGGAGTACATAATATTTTGCGATAGTCAAAGTGCGTTGGACTTGAGCAAGAATACTATGTATCACTCGAGGACGAAACACATCGACGTTCGTTATCATTGGCTCAGACTGGCTATTGAGGAGAAAGCGTTCAAGCTGCAGAAGATCCACACAGACAAGAATGTTGCGGACATTCTGACGAAGGTGATTCCCAAGGAGAATACAGAGTTCTGCGCCGGGCAAGCCGGTATGGGCTATCGCTGAGGCGGTAGGAGATCTCCCCTGCAAATAATGAATGAGGCTGGAGGGGGAGAATTGTTGGTCCAGCCTGCCAGAAGACGACGCCCACCAAAGAAGAAAAGGAAAAAAATAAAATAATATTATTAATATTATATTATAATATTATTTTATATATATAATAAAATAATGAAAGGTTTATATTGAAGGGCGACGCGGCGCATTCCTGGCCACCCGTTTTGAGCGGTCCAGAAGAGCTGAAGACATCTATAAATAGGCTGAGGATTCTTCAGTTATTATCATCACAAGCTCATTCGAGTTTTTACTAAATAGAGAGAAGTAGTTCGAGTGAATTGTGAGGTTATCAGTTCAGTAGAAACTGATAGGGTTCCACATCCACAGAGAGGTGTGAGGTAAACACGAGTGGTAAAAGTGAGATAGTAAAAATTCGAGGGTTGTAATTTTTACTATAGTGAAGATTTTGCCGACTCGGCCGTGGTTTTTTCCCTCTTCGTTAACAGAGGGTTTTCCACGTTAAAATTCTGGTGTTCTTTCTTACCTTACGGTAATTTTATTCTTACCGTGGTAGTTACTGTGCGGGTCCCACCAAATTTACCCGTGGGTCCCACTTCTCCTGATCGTCGTACCGAGCCAAACCGGGACCAGTTCCGCTGCGGGGCCCACTGACCACCGCGGGGCCACCACCATTCCCAACAATAGAATCCATCAAAATCTGAGAATTTCTTACATAACCCATCTTCATCTGTACTTACTCCTACTGACCGTATGGAATCGTCACATCTCGCCAATTCCCGCTTCAACTCTTCCATGCGTCGCTTTCTGAGCTCTTCGAGCAAAGCCCTGAAGCAGTAAAGTCGAGAGTTTTTGGATAAGCACACATAGCAGCAATCAATAGCTGGGACATTTATTTCGCTTTCCTTTTTCTTCGGTGAGATAGATACTGTTTGAAATGTCGTAACAGCTGCTGGGAAAGCAGTTATTAGCAGTAAGATGTTCAACTTAACTTACTCGGAGGTGGAAGAAAGCCTTTGCAGCTCCTCGTACTTAGCTATGCAAATCTGTAGCATTACAGCAAGAATTTAGGTATGTTTTATCTTTATCATATGTCGCATAAATGGTTCCTCTTACATCTACGTTATGTACGAGAAAAGTCTTAACATTGGCCCACCAAGATCAGAGCGAAATTCTCTAACCGCATGATGTTAAATAATACTTTTAAACTATCAACGACCACAAACATTGTAATTTTCAACAAGTCGGACTGTTTATGGGTTTATTATGACCAAAAATATGAAATAACCGTATCTATGACAATAATAATAGCCCAATTGAAATCAAGAAGACTGACAATGACGTGTTACGACTCTAATCTATTCGAAATAAATCGCAGTTCTTCTTCTTTCAATTTAAGAGGTCGTGACCCAGTGAGCCATTCATGGTGATCGAATGATCTAGGTAGGAGCTGAAGATGACGAATTAACTGCATTCTAAATCTTAATGAATGTGATAATTGAATTAAAAACAAAAAATAATTAAAAAAAATTGGACCTCAGGGGTAAATAAGTCAGGATACACTGTGCGGACTCGGAGCTCGGAAACGACGACGTCCCAGTCATCAGTGCCGTGCCTAAGCACGGCGCTCCCCATGATAAGCTCCTCCCACGTGCCCCACGCTGTCGTGACGTCTACGCGCCCTTCGCCGGCAGCCATCCTGGTCGCTCAAGCCGACGGACGAAGTTAAGAGGTATCGCTTCGTCTCAAAATGGAAGGTAATGAATAAAACAGCCGCGAAATTGACGAATCGTACGGGAAGATCGAGAGAGAGAGAGAGAAAGAGAGAGAGAGAGAGAGAGAGTTTAGAAATGGAAGAAGAAGAAGGCGAAGCTTAGCAGCACTATCATTTAATTGTTAAAAATTCCTACAACCAAAACCAAATAGCATGGTCTCGTTCTCTCACTCACTGCAGCGTCTTTCTCTTTTCCACGTACAAACATAGTAAACGTAAAATACATGATATATAATATAGTCATAAAATAATTACAGGAAACGTTTTGTCGAAAACCTAAGCTATTTCTTCTTCTTCTTCTCTTCTTGCACATCAACAACAGTAACTAAAAAGCTTATGATCAGATTATGTTTGTTGAAGAACCAGATTCAATTGTGCCGCATATCTTGCAAGATTACCTCCTCTCCTGCAGTAAGTCGAATATATATATATATTTTTAGTTAATATGTAAAACGCATCTCGCAATCACATAGCTAAAATTTAAATGAGTAAATACTATATATTCTCATTGCAAATCTTTTTACAAATTCAGAGAGCACTAGAAGAAAAACTAACCTCATGAGAGCTGGAATAGTATGCTGTAGAGTCTGCAGATGTGCATAGCATTGCTTGCAGCATTCTCTCCTGAAAGAAACGACACATTAATCATCGTCATCATCATCATCATCATCATCAGCATAACATAACAAAACACAGAACGTAAAAGCAGCATTTTTTACCGCTCCTCTAAATGAAGATCGACACCGACGGCTGGAGGTGCTGAAACTGTCGAGCGGATTTGGCTACCAAACACTGCTATGAGCTTCAAAGAATCTCCAAGGCAACGCTCGCATGTCTATCATGTGACAGATGGAATTCATATTAATCATTGACTGACATTAAAATTATTTTCTACTTGAGCATATGAGTTTCCTATGTGGCTCAACATTAACTCGCAGTCAAATCCGCGCCTTTTTATATATTACAAATGACATATTAGTAGATCCCGCTAAAAGACTCCCAACTCTTACTATGGAAGGTTCTATACAAGTATTCAAGTGAGGATATCTTTTTTCTTCCAGGCCCGGACAATGCTAAAGGGGTAAACTATACTAATTCAAATGATTAGACATATCATTGAAGTTCTAATTTGTTCACTAGTCATAACTCATAAGCCTGGCTTATATTGAAAAGTATTTACCTCTCAGTTTTGCTTTCCAATAGCCCTACAAGCACGGGGAGCAAGCAGGAAAATAGGTCCAATGTAATAATCTCAGTTCTTTCAATAAGAATACCGCTACATCTGCTTGCACCTGAATACACAGAATTATATGTATACCTAAATCTTTCGCAGATAGAGCAATACACGGAGTAATAGGATAACAAAATGTTACTCACAGCATGATCAGGCAATTTCTTCAAAGCATTTATAGCACCCTTGACATCGTTCCTTTCCCAAAAATGACGAACCACCTATTCCAAGATGAAGGAATAAACATTATAATGCATAATAGGAGCAATGAACTTGGAAGAGCACGTAAAATTATATTTTTAGAATTACCTGTAACTTTGTAAGTCTAGATCGTAACGTACTCAAAAGTACATCGTGATTCTGCATGATATTTTCAACGATACTGTTGTCATCCACAGTTAACTCATGCTTCGGAACAGTTGGCTGGTCGATATCCTGCAGGCAGTAGTAGACAGAAAAACTAAATTAATGCTTGCATAAATGGAATGAAAAAACAGTTGATTCTCAGAACGTCGTAACAGTCTTACAACACATCAAGATCAATCAAGATAAGAAAACTCAATTTGGGAATGATATTTGGTAGAAACGGAATATGAAAAAGGAGAATAGTTCTACCTTAGATGGGGGTGTCTGTAAAAGTTCCTCAGTCGGTCCAGAATCTGAATCAGGCACAGGACCATCACCCGCATCTATTTTTTCTTTTCTTTCGAACTTCTCAACCAAACTACGAGTCCTTCCGTGAACAACTGTGACTGCCGCCACCAAAATATGAGGAACAATCAGAATTCTTTGGATGAGTTATTTACTTGCACATGATAACAATGTCAAAACCAACCTCCATTGACAACACTAGCGGAGTTTGCACCTTGGCCAGAATTTACAGCTGTCTGGTCACCTGAATATGCAAAATGCATTCCTTTAAGCAAGAAAAATAAATCAGCTACAGCATAAATGTAGTATTTGAAAATTACCAAAGGAGTGAATCAAGTAAAAAGAAATCATGCAGCAGGTTCACTTTCACCCATACCTGAAATTGTTGCTGGTGGTGAAGCCCTGTCAACCTTTTCCACAGCAGCATTCATGTTTGTTTGTTTCGCCTCCGATGACTCTCTAGCATTTTCGTCTGTGACCACCCTACGATCCTTTTTATTGCTAAAAGAGTTCTTCATATTTTCAGAGGACGTCATGTCGAGAGACATTGACATCCTTTCCATATCAAATTTATTGGTCGATAACCTTCGTGCCTGAGGAGGCTTCGTAGTTACACTGCTGCTACTGATCCTAGCCAAGCCAAGAGATTCCCGTCTAGATGCAACGTCTTTTGATCCAGGAACATCACGGGGGACAATAGTAGGTATGGTGAGAGACCTATTACTAGCTTGAACATTGGTTTTAGTAGGTACGTTAGCAGGAACCCTCTTCTGAATTCCAACAGTTTTCGTTTGCTTGCCATCATCAGGTGCGGACACAACTTTGGGTGTATCGGCTGGGTCAACTTTCTTGGCAGTAACAGAGTTTACACCTGTGGAGTTAAAATGAGAAACGGTTAAGGCTTGGCAATAAGGATGGTTTGAGAGGACCAACACAGAGGCATAAATGCGAACAAACCAGCAATAGAACTGCGGTCGACATAAATAGTTTTGATTTCCTTTGAATCACTATCAGGGGTCGTGGACCGCTTGTTTGTCTCTGACTTTACTTGGCCGCCTTCTTCTTTGTCCACAGGAATTTCATTATTGTCGCATTTCAGATTTGGCTGGGTAAGTTTCTGCGGAGCAGATCTTTGTCCATATGGTTCTATCAGCTAATATGTAAAACAAGGAAGATCAAAGTAAAGATGGGATAAAACAAAGAAACAATAATCCATATGACATCAGAAGAACACAACGTACCGAGATGTCTGCCACCCACACTGCGACTGAGTTTTCATAATATGCACCACCCAAAAGCTTCCCGTCGTGGATGCAAAGATCGCCAACAGTTGACCATCCCATATCAATTGAGTCATGGCAGATTACTGGCTCCCACGAGTAAACCTAAAGATGGAAGAATATTTATACAAGAGAGATTAACGATGTTTACTTCTATAAAGAAACTATGCAGAAATACAGAATCCACCATTCCGGAAACAAACCTTAAAACTATCATCGAGGCCACAGAAAAGGGTTCTTCCATCTGGATGGAAGGAAATCGAGCGAACTCCAGCTGCCTAAAGTAGGAATAACAAACTGATTATTTGGGATAAGAACGTGTAAATCATTAATTTGACAGAGTTGGAAGACCACCAATTCCTACAGCAACTACCTACTCAGTATAAACACTCATTCACATGCACGGAAAATTAAAGTGGACTACCTCCTTTCTGGTAGATCCAATCATCTCAAAAGTCTCCAGATCCCAAAATTTCACAGTTTTGTCTGCTGAGCCTGCAGTTTAACACATCCAAACATCTTGTCAAGCAGAACTAAAAGGGAAGAGCAAGACATGAGATGTAGATCAAAATCTACTTCACCTGTCGCTAAAAGGAACTCGAGTGGATGAAATTCTATTGTGCGAACATGTCCCTCATGGAACTTAAAATCATGCAAAAGTTTTCCAGCTGTAAGGTCCCACACCTATAGAATGAAAAACCAGAATCCAACAAAATAAAGGAAGGATTCTAAGAACTTTCAACTAAAACATTCACAAAAAATCTGAGATACCTTTACAGTATTATCAAATCCACCCGATACAACCCATCGGCCATCGGGAGTGAATCTTATTGTACTTATGCCTCGCGTGTGACCTTTATATGTGTGGATACAGCCTTCTTTCTAATATCCCATATTTTCAGATTCGTATCCATGGAACCAGACGCGAAAAATTCACCAAATGGATGGAATTCAACAGCAGTGCAATAGGATCTGTGTCCAGACAGGGTGCGAACCACTACAATTCAAGAATGTTAGGTAAATGAGATGTCATCTGGCATGCTAGTAATCATATATGCTGAAATGAAGACAGTTTTAATTAAGGAACCTGACATTTGGTTATGAAGTATAATTCAAAACGATATAGACTTGCACAGGTCCATTGAAAATAAAACTTTGTTCTTTCTGACTATCTATAAGTAATCAAGATCTTAAGCATAAAGCAGTATCTTTGTACTATTATGTCAACATCTTACTTACTTTTTGTTTCTTCCAAATCCCAGAGTTTGACGGCGCCTGAAGAAGATCCAGCAACCACTAAAACCTCTGCTGAATCAAAAGCCGCAGACTCAATAGGACTAGTGTGACCACACAGGCTCTGTAGAATTTAAGAGGATAAGTTATCAAAAGCCATAGACTCAATTACTAGTGTGACCACTCAAGTAAATGCGCTAACATCACAAATGTCAAACGTTTTAAATGCTCAATCAGCGAACAATATCAACATTCATTTGCAGTTGCTTTCCGATGAGTTAAAATAGAAAAAAAATCATAGAAGTACACAGTTGCGCTATCACGTGTGAAGGACGATTGAATGTTAACAATAACGGCATAACAGGTTTTGTAACGACTAGAGGAAAAGTGTCGTGCCTACATGGACAACAAGCCATTATAATGGAAGAGACAAATGGTGGTGGTTGATATCATTCATCAAGTAAGTCAAGCTTCTTTCAAGATTACACGATCCCGTCTACTTCATCAACGCCTGATAACCATCGAAGGAAAAACATGTTTCCTATCTTGACCCGTCCAAATATTTCATGTAAATACATCCACAAATCTAATTTGCCAATTTCAATGGGCATTTACGTCACGTGACATCATGACAAACGATTCAATTGGAAAACTAGATCACATTGATCGTATGAACTCAAACAATCATCATGTGATGTAAAAATAATGATATCACACATTGGACATTGAATTAAATCTAAGTCATAACATACCGTCACAGATGTTGGCTTTCCAACGGACCAAAGATTAACTATTTGATCATCTCCACCAGTTATAAACATCCGACAGTTCTTCTTTCCAAAGCTCAAGCAATTTACATTTCCGGCATGTGCCACAAATTCCTCTAGATATGGTCAAGAACCAACAATTTCGAGCACAAAGTGATATAAGTGCAGATATTTAACAAGCATCTCATAAACCTAAGAGAATCCACCTCAAATCATAGGTCAGCCAAATTAAAAATCTGACAATTCTGCAATCAACAGCAACCTAAAAAATTTTAGTCTATTCATCAATTTTTTTTCTAGGCTACGTACATGTAAAATAAATTACTTGATTCTGTCGATTTTACTTCAAGAAAGCACAAACAAGCAACTCTAAAGAGCTCAGCTCAAATACAAATAAATTATCTCAAACAGATTTAGGAGCCTTAACTCAACACCAAGAAAACTATTACAGAACATCTCCGCACAAAGGTCTATCGCATTCCAGCTATCCTATGTATACGTTCTAGTTCGAAACCAGAATAAACTCTATCTACTAAACAAAATTCAACTCACCGACACGCGCATTCAACAAAAACACGCATTCGTAAGCACGCATACAAGTGATACCAGAAAAATGAAAAGTTAGAAGAGGATACGCAGTTTATATCCACGCTTCGCCATTTTATCACCAAAATCACAACGCCTGGGAAATCAGAGCACCGAAACGCCGCCGTTGTCGGTGCCTCAGCGGAGAAGCGATCCCAACGGCTATATATGCCCGCAAGAAGCACTGTAACGCTTAGGCGAGAAATCAACCCCAAAAAGTTAAAAAAGAAAAGGGATTTCTCTTACTGAAGAAGAAAAGGAACACTCTGGCAATTAACAGAGATTCCAATGGTGAACATCAGGGAAGAATAAGGGAGTCAACATTTTTTTATTTTTCTCTATAAAAATAATTAATAAATATTACATACAATTATTCACCCCACCCTTTTATTTTGTTTTATTTTAACCAAATACAAATTCATACATAACGAGTCGTGGATGGGTGTCTTGTACGTATTCTATGAGAATTTGGTTTGACCGACACGATTTAATAGTGAAATAGAGTATAGACATAATTAATTATAGGTATATTTTGTTTTCACCTTTGTTGACTCAATATTATTTTAATTGTATGCATGGTTTACTAAGCTATAACGGATGCAGAATGAGATTGTATGGCGCTGTAATCTTTCTTTTTAATATATATTTTGCTTGAAGTTGTTTATATTATGCGATGGAGTGTCTTGATTATTTTATGAGTAAGGTAATTAGGTTGGGGCATAGTTACTTTAAATCAAATACATTCTAAACTTTAAACTGTCGTATTATTTTTTGAAACCGAAAACAAATTGAGACGTTGCAACCACTATAGCTTGTGCAATGAACTATATAGTGGCTAATATTTATGATTCGCTTTCTTCAATTATACAAAATATGATAAGCTGACAAACCTAATAATTAATAAACATATTTATAGAAAAGTTTAATTTCGTTGTCTTATAACAAACCACAAACTAAAGTCCACCATCGAAAATTCAATGGGAATCTTGGTAGGTGAAAGCAGCGATTAAATAATCAAAGCATTAACATTTCTGGACATGGGATTATGAACCACTTCAGCAATTTTAATTATAAAATGATTAGTTGAATTAGAACTAATCAATTTAAGGATGACTCTTCAATCATTTGCTACGTAAAGTTACCATGGAATCCGTTACGACAAAGAAAATTTAGTTGGTTTTGCCGTAATTATTACAATTCTGATTTTCAGATAATAGTAGATATAGTATGGGCCCTCATTCTAAATAAATACTATCAATCTCCAGCTAATGGCCATTAGTATATAACGAAAGGCAAACGCGGCTCGATCACAGACTATAAATAGAAAAAAAGAAAATAGTAGTAGAAGACATGGTTGTCATGACCGGACCGGACCGGACCGGTCAAAAAATTCGGTCCGGTTCCAGTCCTGTCTTTTTTTTTCTAATTTAAAAATAATAAAAGTTTTTTGGCTTAAATAAATCACACAAAATAGAAAAACTAATAAATTAGTTTGGTTCTAGTGGTTAAGTTGTGGTTATTTTACTTAATGGTTTTGGGTTCGAATCTACCCAACACCCTATTTTTATATTTTATAATTAACCTATTAGTTCACTATTTTATTTTATTTAAATTTGACCGCAACTCATAGATTTAATACTTGGTATTCGATTAATTATAACAAAATCCACACAATTTACGTTTATTTGATTTTATCCCTTAATTTAAATAACTATAATTTGAAAGAAGTTCATCAAAACATGTAAGTTTTTCATATTATGTGATTAATTCATAGATAAAATATATATCTATTATATTTAAAATACCGATTTTACTCCGGTTTGATTCCTGTTCTAGTTAAACCACTAAAACTTAAACCACTAAAATTTCGATCCGGTTCGAAAACCCGGTTTCAGAACCTGGTAGAAGACTGAAATATATGAAGGATAAAACTTAATACAAAGGTATATATGATTCGTATCGCAGCTAACTAACTCGATTAGATTGAAATGAATACTTACAAGAAATTACTTATACGATGGAGACATTCAATTAGACTACGCTCCACGTTACCATCCCATTTTACTCAAACTTTAATTTTATTTATTTACTACCGTTAACACGTATCTATTTATTTAATTTTATGGACAAATTGTTGAGGTTTGGAGAATAGAGAAACAAGAGCCGTTTATTTCTCTGCTACATTTGTTGTCGTGATTGTAGCATGTGCAGCACACCGTCGTCCATGTGTTCATCATTGGTCCACATTGATTGATTAATACTAATCGATGTCCACATACAGACATCTTTTTCTTTTAAAATAATGAGCTAAAAATTAAAAATATACGAACTAAAGTTTAATTCAAATTAAGTGGGTCAACTGCATTATAGAAGCCGAAAAAAGGGCCCGTAGTATTTATAAATTGTCTTTAGCCTTAATAGGTTTTGACCTCATGTAATAATGGGTCTACGAATACTAGTGTACGATTAAAGGCCCACTGAATAGATTTGTCTTGAACTTGCGTTTATTTCTTCATCTACTGATATGGTTTTGCACTGGTTTTATAGGCAGATTAAAACACTGAAAATTATACCACTAAATATTAATATGATTTGAAAACCTGATCACATTCACAACCTCAAAACAAGAGTGAAGTGAAAAGGATTTGGAGGACTGCAATAAAACTACCGTGACGCATGAGGCAAATATATGATATAACATGAGATAACATTGAAATATTTATTGTTGTTTTTTTTTTGCGTGTCACGGAGAGACAATTATGTCACGCCAGATCTTGTGAAATGTTTCACGTTATCAGTTGCTTGCTTTATGAATGCAAGTATTTTCCCTTATGTCACGAGAAATATATATATATATATATATATATATATAGAGAGAGAGAGAGAGAGAGAGAGAGAGAGAGAGAAATACTCAGTTTTGATTTTTGAACTTTGAAGACGGAGTTTAGAAATGCATACCAGGGTCCCTCCGAAAAAAAAAGAAATGCATACCAGGGCATCGGAATTCCCATGTTATCCCTTCAAAGCAATAGCCAAAATAAAACAATAACAAGATCATTCATTATTATAGCGGAGTTTTCAATGATTAATTGATTAAAATATACTTGCCATAAACATAAAGGGTGATACTATTTTAGATTTTATACTTAAAATTCATATGGCAAACGAAAAAAAATACTTTACTGAATTTAATATAGAATTATATAGTTATGAGAAACCTAGTAATATTGGTTGAAAAATAAATTATAAATTATATAGTTAGAATTCGTCAATAATAAATATGAGAGAGAATAAAATAAAGCATTAAATATACTTAAAAAAAAACATACTACTACTTTTAGTAGGATTTTATTTGTTAATAAAAGGGGTGTATTTAGTAAATAGGGTACCTATAGAATTTCCCAAATTTAAAACGGAAATCTACACATAAATACCCAATATGAAAAAAATCAGCCACTTAGGTACCTTGTCAGAACTATTTTATAGCTAGGTACCTAGTTGAATAAAATTTTTACACTTAGGTACCTAATCACCTAAGATTACCAAAATACCCTTATTTGTTTTCTCTTTCAGTTTTGTTTTTCTGCAAAATTCGAGCTCCATCCCCGTCGACGAATTTCCGTCTTGCAGACCACCTCCTTCCGCTCGTTCCGGCGCCGGACAACCATCGACAAGCCTCTTGAAAGTTGGGTTCTTGATTTTGGGTCATAATTTTGTCAGGTAGTCTTTTTCTTTTGCAAAGGGTTTGGTTAGTCGATTTTACGCATTTGTTCAAGGTTTAGCCCAAATACGGGAGCTCAATGCGCTCCAAGAGCTCGATATATGGGTTGAATGTTAGAATTTGGTAGTTATTGAGGCTAATCCATCGAGATTTGGATTTTTTTAAGAACTGTTACGACGTACCATTTGTTATGTATATATACGTACCATTGTTTGTTGTTTTACCGTACCTAAATATATTATGTGATACAGTTCGATTGGACATTTATGTTATGCAGTATCTTTGTGTATTTATATTACGTACCACGTAAACCTGTTTATATGGTACCAAAATGTCCTATTATGCAGTACCAATCTACACTATACAACGTACCATTTATAAAGGTTGTCATATTATCTGAAAATATAGCATCCGCAAATTCGGTTGGTGGCGGGACGTTATTTGCAATGTGTGAGTATAAAAGGGAGTCTTCCTTACTATTAATCACGAAGCAACGACGCTTATCGATAGTACGTATCCCTCCAAAGAAGTGGTCGAATATCGATTCCCGGCATGCCAGTTATCTCATGTAATGTATGCAAACATGGTACCCTAATATATGCCAACATGGTACCCTAATATATGCCAATTTGGTACCGTAATACATATATATTTGGTACTGTAATATATGTCAATTTGTTACTGAATATATGCCAACATGGTACTGTAATATATGCAAATTTGATACTTTAAATATGCCAGTTTGATACCGTAATATATGCAGTAATATATGTCAGTTTGATATCGTAATATATGTCAATTTGGTACGGTGATATATGTCAGTTTGGTACTGTAATATATGCAAATTTGATATTGTAATATATGCCATTTTGATATTGTAATGTATGCATACTGTATTATATGCCAGTTTGATACCGTAATATATGCAAATTTGGTATTGTAATATATTCCAGTTTGGTACCATATATATGTCGATTTGGTACTGTAATATATGCCAGTTTAATACCTCAATATATATACAAATTTGATATTGTAATATATGCCTGTTTGATACCGTAATATATGCAATTAGGTACTGTAATATATTTCAGTTTGATACCGTAATATATGTCAATTTGATACTGTAATATATGCAAGTTGATACTAAATACATGCAAATTTGATATCGTACTTTATGCCAGTTCGATACCGTAATATATGCAAATATGGTACTGTAATATATGCCAATTTGGTATCGTTATATATTTCAATTTGGTACTGTAATATAAGCCAGTTTGATACCGTAATATATGCAAATTTGATATCGTAATTTATGCCAATTTGGTAATGTAATACATGAGAACAAAGAGATGGGCATATATGCCAACAAAGTACTGTAATAAAAGACAACAAGGTACCCTATATATGCCAATAAAGTACTGTAATATAAGCCAACAAGGTACTGTAATATAAGCCAACAAGGTACTGTAATATAGGCAAATAAGGTACACTAAACATACCATGGATGGTACTGTATCGTTTCAGAAATAGGTACCGCATAAATTAAACCAAGTTTGAATTTGAGACTTGGCTATATTTCATCAGAAACGAAGCATTTAAGAAGATGTTGATGTGGAGAAATAAGAGACAACTTCTGACGTTTTTTCTGTCATGACTGGACATATTTATGACATTTATCTGTCATGAGTGGACAGATTTCTGACGTACGAGGTATTAAATCAAAAAGACAGCTCATCTGACATGTCATTGGCTTTCATAAAATGTTTGATGTCATATGTAATTTTGGGTACTACAATCGTGTCTGAGATGGTACGTTTACAATAAAACAATAGGTACCCCTACAAAGCTAAGTAAGGTACGTCGTCCCTTAGATATGTGATACGTCATACTAGGGTTAGTATTTTTTGAGGTCGTACGAATTAGTTTTTCATCTGGAACCACCCTAAAACACTAATATAGAGAATTAGTGATGTTTTAGATCATATTAGGTGCATTAGGCCTTACACGCATGAATTAAACTTTCGAACTCCAAGATTCATTAGAATATAAGGATAAGCAAGAACATCTTACAACATAATTTGAAAAATCTGGTGAGTCCTACATGTGCGTTTTTTTTATATTTTTTTATTCATGTTATTATTGTTAGGTATTGTCAAAATCATGCAGAACAACGCGATTCGCTTAGGAATCTATTTATTTCCGATGTTTAAAAATGGTACGGTATACTTGCATATTAGGGTACAATATATGTATACATAGCGATACGGTAAACCTGCAGATTATGGTACTATATATGTAAATGATAAGGTACCTTAATGTACAATATAAGCTATCTTACTGTACAAGATAAGTTACTTCATATATTCTATTTATGGTACGGGACATATACACATAATGGTACGGTTAACCCGCATATTATGGTACTCCGTATGTAAAAAGATATGGTACGGCAATATGAAATACAAGGTACTTCATATCTTCTATTTATGGTAACCATATATTTACATAATGATACAGTTAACCTGCATATTATCGGTACTCTGTATGTAAACGATATGGGTACAGGTAATATAAAAGACAATGTACTTCATATCTTCTGCTTATGGTGCGGTATATGTTACATAATGGTAGGTTAAAATGATATTATGATACTCTGTATGTAAAATATAAGGTACGATCATATAAAAATATATGGTACTGCATAAAATACGGACAGTCTCATAAAAACATATGGTACTGCTCATAAAATACTGCATATATTAATGTACCAC
>JAPQWV010003342.1:0-42734 GCA_027422505.1 Craterostigma plantagineum
AATACCCTAGGTTGCGATGACGATCCTGATTATATGATTTTATTTTTTATAGTTTTGGAAGAAATTCGAAAGAGTTAGCATGTTAGGGTTTTTGGGGGAGAAGTAAGATTTTCAGAAAATCTCGAGGTATGCCATATAAAGAATTAGAGATGCAATAACAAAGATATCAAGCTATATATTACAAAGATGTCGACACCATATAATAAAAGTCGACACAAGAATCGACATTTTATTAGATGCCTCGACATTTGTTTTTAGTTAACATCTCGACATTTAACCAAAGATGTCTAGACATTTGTATGATAAAGTCTCGACATTTGTGTTGGGTAAGGATTCGAAGTTATAAGTCGACATCTCGTAGGAATTGATTTCGACATTTTACAATGGCTTCGATTTTTTTCCAAGCAATGATGTTCTCGACATTTTGAGCTCGATATTTTCAATATACTCGACATTTCTATCGACATTTATAGAATGTCGATATGGTTTGATGTTTTCGACATTAGTTATATATATATATATAGATCTCGACATTTATATTAAGACCTTGATAATTGTATAAATATTTCGACATGTGTTTTAATTAATAAATTTTTGGTATTTTAGAATTTTGCTATATCTAGGGTTTTCAATACTTTAGGGTTTATTTATTTTAGGAATTTTATTATTTTTAGGTTTTCATAAATTTTAGGGTTTTGATAATTTTAGTATTCTCAAAATTTATATGACTTAATAAATATATATTAATATGAAATTATTTAATATATTCAGAGGATCGATATATAGGGACTACACCGGACTTTTTATTTGACGCTAGCAGGAGGACAGGTAGGTGGATTATCCATCTACAATGCGTAAACACAGATGTGTATTATATGCTTTTATGTGATTTCGATGATTTTCGTGACTTATGTGATTTATGTGTTCTACGTGTTTACATGAATTTCATGCGAGCTGTGTTTACATGTTATTACGATTATATGCATAACATATGCATATCACGACAGATTGAGAGATGATTTCCACCGTATTGAGACGGTGATCACTCGACATATTGAAAAGTAGGGTAGATCGAGATGATTTTTGATTTTGTTTGAGGTTGGGCTCACATGCACCTGAGATTGGCGGGAGACAGACGTGAACGATCTGTCTACTTGGATGTGGTCGATCTGAGGTGCAAAACCGCCTGAGGATACTGGTATATTTACCCATGTACTGATTACGGGTCTGACCGCCATGCCCATAATACGGGTGTGATCACCCAGGGGATACGGGTGTTTGGCACCCATGACGTTGGATACGGTTGGAAGCTTCGTGACCACCCATGATATTTATTATTATATGTATTTGGTGCCGAGCCTGACCAGGGCCCTATGTTATGTATGTGAGATATGATGTGAGAAAAGAAAGAGTGTGCATTGGCATGAGAGATATTGGGATTGGGATAGAGTGCGCACGTGCATACATGCATTTTATTCACCTACTGGGCAAATCGCTCAGTGTTTACGTATTGTAGGTACTGAGTCTGACGCGGACACGCGTCAAGACTGAGGCGGCTGGTGGCGGTGCTCCACGGACTTTTGAGGGCGGGGCGGTACATGGATGAAGACCTATGGAGCGTCTTAAGGACTTTTGTTCTTTTTGACATTTGGGGCTTTGGCCCGCGTACAGAGATAACGATGTAGACTGACTTTTATTAGTGTATATTATTTTAGAAAAAGTTTCAATTAGATGGGCCTTCTGCGGCTTACGCTGCGAAATCCGCCAATATCTTAATTAGAAAAGTAGGGTCGTCACAGTTGCAAGTTAAGAAGTCAATAAAGAAACTTAAGTTGAAAAAAAATAATAATAATAATAAAATAAAATATAATAATAATAATAACAAATAATAAAAATAATAATAGTATGAATTTAATAATTCCAGAACATTTCGAAACTTACTAAATAAAATTAATGAACTTTGTATAAATCATAATCAATGAAATGGGGCCATATTTACTTAGTTTACGCTTCCAAATAAGCCAAATACTATAAGGATAACTTATAGTTTTCTTAATCATAAGGGAATGTAACGTCATCCTAATGTCCCATCATCACAACTATCGAAACCTATGTTGTAATTATCCCAACATATAACAACTATTAAAGAGAAAACAAAACCTTGATAACAAGAAAACCGAAAGAGAGAGAGAGCATTAGGAAGGGACAGAGAACGAAAATAAGAACCAAGGAAAGTGAAAAAGAATTCCAACAAACAGAAAGACTTTGCACAATTCAAAGAATTGAAATAAAGAAGGTAAAACTCTTGTCATTATAACTTTAGTATACTTAATGTGTTTTCTTATGTTTTCTTAACTCGGCTGAACAGATGTTAATTTGGAAGGTTTCTTAACATGTTAGATATAAGTAAGATCATGGGTCCTCCAGCTTTTATTCGTGATTGTTCTCGTGAGAGCTTTACGATTTCCGAGCTTGGGTGATGAATATAATACGGAACTTCCAAGGTTAAATGATAGGAAAAACCTAGTTGCTGGGAATTTATTAATGATCACGTGAGTAGGAAGAAGCTTGGAGTGTTAATAATTTAGTATATGAAACATTAAGGAAGATTTGGAGCTTAACGTTTTCTGGAATTAGTATGATTTTAGCAAAGATATCGAGCTATATATTACAAAGATGTCGAGATAAACTAAAGAAGGAACTCGAGATGTATCTGTTAGAAAGATTTCGTTAGGTGTAATCAATGTTTTAAAAAGCTTATAGCGTAGTGTGTCGCGTTTTAGTGCTAGTAGCGCGCAGCGTAAAATTGCGTAGCGCATTGCGTGAGTATTTCGGGCAAATCTATATATAATGTAACAAATTATATATATATTATAATATATAAATATGCTACGTTCGGTTATTTTTTTATGTCATTATTGTAGTTATGAGACTAAATAATCAATATTTTCTCAAAACATTAATGAAATAAAACATACGGTACATTAATGATTAAAATAAAAATTCAATATATATATGAATAATATATTTTAAACCACAACAAAATAAAAAAATAACATAAAATATTGTAGCACGCTATATGCGCAATTTGACACGCTATTGCGCATTTGGCACGCTATTTACGCTATTTCTCAAAATATTCGCGCTATTCAGGACAAAACGCTATATTTTTACGCTTTAATAACGCGTTTTTCTGCAAAATTACACTATTTCGCGCTACGAAACGCGCTACACTACGCTATTTAAAACACTGGGGTGTAATAGATAAATGTCGAGATATGTGAGTAGGAAATTTCAAAATATATAGATGATAGATTTCGAGACATATAAAATGAAGATTTCTAGATAATGTCGAGATACATACTAGAAAAGATTTCGATATCTTTATAGATCTCGATATTAGTTATATAGTAAGATATCGATATGCTTGTATAAATCTCGACATACTTATGCTTGTATAGATCTCGACATCATCAATCTCGACATCCTCCATGATATAATTCGATATTTACTAGACCTTGAGAGGTAAGGATCTCGACAAGTGATAAGCAAGGTCTCGACATTTTGAGGATTTCGACATCATAGTTCTCGACATTGTCTTAAGGTTCTACACTTAATAAATTTTCGGTATTTTAGAATTTTGCTATTTCTAAGGTTTCAATATTTTATGGTTTTTTATTTTTTTAAGAATTTCACTATCTTTAGGTTTTCATAAATTTTAGGGTTTTGATAATTTAGCATTTTCGAAATACATATGACTTAGTAAATTTATTAATATGAAAATATTTATTATATTCAGAGGATCGATATATAGGGACTACACCGGACTTATTTGACAATAGCGGAGGACAGGTAGGTGGATCATCCATCTACAATGCGTAACACATATGTGATTTATGTGCTTTATGTGATTTGGTGATTTTCGTGGTTTACGTGTTTTACGTATTTTACGAACATTTCATGCGAACCATGTTTTTATGTACCATTATATATATGCATGGCACGTGCTATCACGTGAGGGCGATAGATGGTTTCCACCGTATTGAGATGGTGATGATTTGAGGTATTGTTAAGTGGGTAGATTGAGATTATTATGACGACTTGTTAGGCTCACAGATTACCTGGCCGAGACAGACGTGATCGATCTGTCTACTCGGATGTGGTCGGTTCGAGGTGCAAAATGCCAGATGATTATATATGTATGGATACGGGCTTTATCGCCCATGATTTATTGTGGAAGAGATGACCTGGTAGGTGGCCATTGACGGATCGATCAGTGCACTACCACCGGCGTAGCTTACCGCTGATTACGGGTGGAAATCACGTGACCACCCATGATATTTATTGTGCGCGTGAGCCTAACCATGGGCCCCATATTGTTATGTATGATAGGAATGTGGGAAAAGAAAGAGTGTGCATGGCATGTGAGATATTGGGTTGGGATCGAGTGCACACTTGCATACATGCATTTATTTCACCTACTGGGCAAATTGCTCAGTGTTTACGTGTTGTAGGTACTGAGTCTGACGCCGATACGCGTCAAGACTGAGGCGGCTGGTGGCGGTGCTCCACGGACTTTTGAGGGCGGTGCGGTACATGGATGAAGACCTGTGGAGCGTCCGTAGGACTTTTGTTCCTTTGATAGTTTTGGGGCTTCAGCCCGTGTACAGAGATAACTATGTAGACGGATTTTTATATTAGTGTATTTTTTTAGAAAAAAGTTTTAATTAGACGGGCCTTCCGCGGCTTACGTTGCGGAAATCTGCCACTAATCCTAATTAGAAAGTAGGGTCGCCACAGGTATAAAAAACTCCCATGGGGTCCACACGAAAGGTAAGTAAAGACAATGTTGGACAGAATGTTGACCCAACATTATATCGATCCATGATACGCAGTTTGCTTTATCTTTCAGCGAGTAGACCCGTTATTATGTACAGCGTATGTGTTTGTGCTAGATATCAATCTGAGCTTAAAGTTTCCCATCTTAATGCTGTGAAGCGTATTCTTCGATATGTGAGTGGTTCGTGTAGCGTAGGGTTATGGTTCTCTAAAGATACTAATATGAGTCTAGGCTACAGCGATGCTGATTGGGCAGGTGACGAGGATGATCGCAAGAGCACAAGTGGCAGCTGTTTCTTCTTAGGTAACAGTTTAGTTGCATGGCACAGTAGGAAACAGATTGTGTGTCTTTATCTACTGCTGAGTCTGAGTATGTTGCTGCAGGTAGTTGCTGTACGCAATTAATGTGGTTAAATAGCATGTTGTGTGACTATGGTTTAGAGTGCGGATCTGTTCTCATGTATTGTGATAACCTTAGTGCCTTCAACATATCTAAGAACCCTATCCAGCATTCACGCATAAAGCATATAGATATAAGGCATCATTTTCTGAGAGATATGGTAGAAAAGAGTTAGTTCGCATTGAGCATATAGACATGAAACATCAGTTAGCTGACATTTTCACGAAAGCATTGGATTTTGAAAGGTTTTCGGACCTGAAAAAGTCCATATGTTTGCATCAGTCTGTCTGAATGTTGGTCCAACATTTGGATCAACATAGCATATGTCGAACTTGATGGATACTGTTTCGATGTGTGTTTTAATGTTCTCTCTGTTATTTTGTGAAATGATTTGACTCACCTAGAACGTTCCCTGAAATGATCCTCTTCTTCTTAAAAAAATTGCTCGTGATCCTTTTTCAAGATACAGGTTCAGGTAATAAGCTTCCCTAGGTACACGGCATTCGCGTGACGATGTACTCCTTGCGACAAAAATCCTAACCTGATGATAAGGAACGCATAAGGGCTGTAGGTAATAGTCTATAACTGAGGTAAGTAGGGCAGAAATGAAAGGGAATTGAGTTTAGGGTGTGAACGGAAAAGTCTGGAATTTTAGAGTAGAATGTTGAGTCATATGTTGGGCAACATATGTGACTGTCAGTTTGATCATGCTATATTTTTGTGCTTTCGTTTATTTGCATTACTTTCTAGGTCAGCATCTGTTAGTCTTTTGTGTCTAGTTTAGATATCTCTCAGAATTGCATTAGAACTCGAAGAACAGCTCGTTACACTTGTCTCAAGTGATCCTCATTGTCGCCTAAACGGTTAGTCCCGCTCAATACTATGATGACTTTTGACTTGGTATTTTTTGGTTGAATCATGATCTGATTTGCTCCTATATTTTTCATATGACCGATTCTTCCATATACTATATTTTAGCTCCATGTTTACTTAGACAGGTTTGACCTAATTCGACCTCATCCTCAAACTGTCTAAATGCTCTGATACCTTGATTTATCCCTATTTACTGAGTGATCATTCTATTTGTGTCGTTGGATATTTCTCTCTTTTAGGTTCGACTTAAGATCTCATCACTTTCGCATATCCGATTTCATAGTTCGAACTTCACCTGAAAATACTCTCTATTCTTGACTGTGTTTGATATAACAAGGGTTAACCATTCTATCTTGCACTTCCATTTCTTGAATTTATCTTTGATTTCACTATGGCAAACTCATCTGTTTTTGAGTCCCAGAATGTTGGACTAGATGTTAGTCCCACATTTGTCTCAGCATCTGCAAGTTAGCTAACAGAGAAGTTCTCTGAGTTTTTTCTTTCTTCCAAAAGATGGAGAAAGGTTGTGCAGATAAAAGGGGGAGATAAGGAAATTTAGGGGGAGAAGAATAAGGAGCCGAACAAACAGGGGGAGCTGACCAAGAAAGAGAAGCAGCCGAGAAAACATCAGAAGGAAACTCCATACTCCATTGAAAGTGAATTTCTGATTCGTTCATTTTTTGCATGCATGATTGATTTTTGTGTTTATGTGCATGCTATTTTGCTTCTCTGATATTTATTTTTGCATGACAGATTAATCTGATTTGCTTACATGTTTGCCTGCTTACTTGCCGAATATTTTTATTTTGCAGATTTGCCTAAGGATCTTTTCTTTTGCATGCCTGACTTTATTGTTATTTTGTGCATGCTGATCTGGTTATTTCTGCTTGTGTGACTATGTGTTTGGAAACCTGCGTATGAACTATATTTATTTTGCAGATGTTTAACTTAAGACCTTGTTATGACTATGTACTTTTTCGTAGTACTTTGAATAGTTTAATCGCTATTCTTTTTTGTCTACCCTAACCATCTTTTGATGTTTTGTGGTTGAGTAGAGTTTGCCTTCAGGGGGAGTTTCACTATGTCTAACGTCTGCTTTGGTTTTGGGAAGAAGATAAAAAGGGGGAGATTGTGTTTGATGTTGGGTGAACATTCTAGTCAACATCTGTTGGCCGAGAATGTCTCCACTTCAGTTTTATCTTTCATGCCCAAACTTTTTAATCCGTGGCTTGGCTATTTTTAGTGTTTTGCAGGACTTAAATAAGGATTGGGATTGATCAAACCGTGTGAAAAATGTGTGGAGCAATTAGGAGCGAATAAGGAAGAAGCTTACTTAAAAGAGGATGCTTGGAGCTCAAGTCAAGACTAAATCATTAGGAGATATTCAAGGGATCTCCTACCAATTCAAACATGAGCCAAGGACTATAAATATGAGGAGATTTCGTGCTGCAACTCAGACCTTTGGACGAGAAAACTTTTGAGAGCTATGAGCGATAATGATCGAGTTTGTTGGGAGAAAATTTGAGCGAGCCAAAGTGTCCTTTTAGCCTAGTATTTCTTTTGCAAAAGTCTTAGGACTTTGTAGGTTTGCAGAATCGTTAGATTTGTAGTTTTTCTGGATAGTTTAGATTCGTAGTTTTTCTAGGCTTGTTTTAATATCTACGGATAGTTATTTTGCATTCATTGCTAGAATTTCGCCTTGAGGCACGCATCAAGTTTTTTTATAATTTGCTGCACAGATTTACATCTCGTGTTCACCATCTCTCTTTACGAAGTTTGTTATATATTCCGCTGTGCGTTCTGTGCTGGCTTCAGTGTTGACCCAACATTTGTTCCAACATTTAGTCATCTATTTTTAGAACTTAGTAATTTACATCCATATCATATCGGGACCACTTCATATGACATAGTAATTTAAGCAAAATGACAAACTACCTCATGACACTTGTGATGCGGATGATGTTGTAGATGTGAAGTAGAAAGGAGACATATAGCTTCCATGTATTCCAAAGAGAAGAGCATTATTGTGTAGCGGAGGAAACAAACTAATAGGCAACAAACTGAGAATTAAAAAAGCTACATCTTTAAGTTCGAAAAATGAGATATGAACATATGGATATTGAGGAATTTCTGCAAGCAAGTATAAATGAACGACCATGAAATGAACTACTACTCGGCCATTTCTGCAGCTCAAATAAATGTTAAGCTTCTGAAAAAAATGAATTCCAAAGGCCATGATGTTACAGTGCTAACACTGAATAACAAATTGTCAGTCTTTCTCTACCAAGTAACTCACCAATATCAGTCTATATTCGATATCCTCGTCAATTTTCGAACCAAATTTGTCAGTTTGTCCAAAATGGGACTTGGAACACCTAGGCTTCGTTCTTCGGCATTTTCTCTTGCTCACTCAGAGTTCTGAAATGACCAGACATGACCCCAACAATGCTACTCTATGAAGTACTTTGTTTTAGGGGACCCGGGCTTGGAACGTAGCTCGAGCGTCACAACTTTTTATTTGTTTCCTTCTGAAACAATGTGCTCAACTTGAACCCATTATCGATAAATTCTAGAGGATAAAATATCAACTTTTGCCTCTCTGTCGAAGTCGGATACAAAAGCGTAGCAATATAATTTAAAAAATAAACGAATAAATGAACAGGTTCATCGACAACAAAAAAAATTAATACTTGTTCAGCAAAACCATATATGGGACATTGAATCTATACAGATTTAATTGTCATATAACTCGCTTCAGCAAATCTTATATTAAATAGAAATGTAGGTTTCATGACAATGGGACACGTGTCCAACTTAAAAGAAAATTCAATTGATAAAAACGAAATTAAAGATAAACAAGTACACAGAATATTTAATTAACCAACGTTCAAGATTTCATCCATTAACCCACGTTTGATTCTCCACGCCCTGCCCCAACCGACGAAGGAGAGCCAAGGTATTTCTCAATGTTATGTTGATGTGCCCTTGGGAATGCCTACCTTTATTAGGTTTTTGTTCGACGAAAAGATGGGGACAAGAAGGAAGCTTCAACGCTTCTGATCTCACTGCGGTATGTGAATATAAAAATTTCGAGTTTCAAGTGTATTTGATTTAAAGTGTCGTAACATGGCTGGGATCTTCCATAGACGAGACTGACGATGTTAAGAAGAGATGAAGTGCGCCCATAATTTTTTGTCGTATCTTAGCAGGGGAAGTGTGATTCTCGCACCATGAGGTAAGCCTGCATTTAATTTTATGTTGATTGTAATTGTATTTGTTGTTGGTTGGGTTTTGCATCACTTTCTTTGTGTGTATGTCGCTGTATGGAAGAACATGGTTAAAGAAATGGATCGATGGAGAGGATTGGGAAAAGGTAATAGAAGTTCTTGAGATCTTTGGGCGTCAATAGAACATTGAGAGGACATTTCGGTTCTCCAAAACGCGCAGAGATCTCCGCCTCGGCCTTATCCGCCACCAATATTGTCCCGAGCTTTGTTTCGTGAATTTTATTGTAATAATATGTTGCACAACATATACATTAAATCTGAAACTTGAAAATACACTGTTTATATGGAATGGTGCATCACCGATCAAGATTGTGAGTTTGACTACTCCATTGTGCAGGCCTTTGGAGCAACTCTTGGAGATCAAGGTCAGCTGTAATATCCGTAAAAGTTAAATACGAGATTCTGATGTAATTAACTATGTAATTTTATGAAGTTAAGTCTCAAAAAAAAAAAAAAAGAACTTATCGATTTAAGTTCTAGGAACGAAAATACAGACTTTAATAATTTCGAAGATAACTTCGAAATTTATAGTCAAAGAAACACCCAAGGATAATAAGAATTATATGACAAAACAATTAAGTGGGCTACACCTACTATTCGAAAATTTAGGCCCAAATGTATCTAATTATGATAAGGAATGAGCTTACTTAAGCTCAAGGGAAAAGAACCGTCATCATACATCTTGTCTAATCGGTCACCATTACCAAAGTATTCATATATATCTCATAATAACGAAAATGATGAGGAGGGAAAACCTGAGACCTTACTAACGAGAAAACTCAAGAACAAATAGGGAATTCAACCCATAGTTGCTATAACAAGTTGGACATCAAACTTCGAGGTAAGGAAGGTTGAAATTTCATCACTAGTGTATATATTATTTTCTATACTTGCTATACGATAAGGTGTGCGTTAATATTTCAAGTAATTAGGCATTTATTTGGGAAGATTTGAATATATTAGATATAGTTTAGAGCTGGGATTCTTAAGTTTCAATCGACTTAACGGTGTACAAAGTTGTGATAAATTTCGGATAGGAGCTTTATGCGAGTTAGGATGATTTCTACGAAGGTTATGATGGCCTTCAAACGTTTTCAATATATATGTCAATACATAATTGCTTGCTAATCATAGAAAATCCGAAGTTGTCATATTTAGAAACCCTAACCTTCGAAACCTAATATACTATAGTTATTGTCAATCTCATGGGATCTCCTTGGTAATCCTAGAATTTATATGAACGTTGGTATGCTTAGAAATTCTACAACCTAGGATTTCGAATGGGTATAATAAGATCTCGAGGTTTATAATAGAGAGGTTCGATAAACTTTAGAGAAAGATTTCGAGATGTATCGATATTAGTTAGATCTCGACATTACTTATTAGGCTAAGTCTCGACATTGTATTAAATGATTCTCGACATTGTTAAGACTTTGACATTTAATGTCGACATTTTGCCTCCCAACAGAAGATATCGAAATGTGTGATAATAGTAGTGAAAACCTCGACATTTTTAAGTAAGAGCTCGACATTTTAACCAAAGATGTCTCGACATATGTATGATAAAGTTTCGACATTTATATTGATAAGGTTTCGACATTTAAAGCATAATCTCGATATTATATGTCTCGACATTTAATGAGCATAGTTTCGACATTTTTAAATACGACATTTTATAGGTTTCGACATGTATCTCGACATTATAACTCGACATTAGTTTAAGGTCTCGACATTTTAATTTCGACATCCAGTTCTCGTACTAATATGACCTCGGTATTACTTATTATGTTGTGTCTCGACATTTATAGTTAGAGGGTCTCGACATTTTACAAGCCTTCGACATTTCCAATGACTAGGTTCGATATTTACCTTTCTTGATAAGTAAAAGTTTCGACACTTAATAAATTTCGGTATTTTAGGATTTTACTATTTCTAGGGTTTTCAATATTTTAGGGTTTATTTAATTTTTAGGAATATCATTATTTTTAGGTTTTCATAAATTTTAGGGTTTTCTATAATTAGGGTTTGGGAACTTTAAAACTTATACAGTTTAACAAATATACTGATATAATAATATTTATTTATTCAGAGAATCGACTTATAGGGATTCCACCCGATTTCTTGACTGACGTTAGCGGGAGGACAGGTAGGTGGATTATCCATCTACAATACGTAAACACAATTATGTGTTTCATGTGATTATGTGGTTTACGTGACTTATGTGATTTCATGTTTTACGTGCGTTTTATATAAATCATGTTTTATGATATTTTTATATGAATGGCACGTGCATATCACGTTAGGGCGAGAGATGTTTATACCGTAGTGTGACGGTAATAATATGAGATATTGACGTACGGGGTAGAAAGAGATGCTTGTGATTGATGACTCTTAGAGGAGTCGGGTTGGGCTCACTGGGCACCTGGCGGAGACAGACGTGATCGATCTGTCTACCCGGACGTGATCGATTCGGGGTGCTCCAACGCGCACTAACCAAGTGCTGGAAGGATGCTCCGTTAACATCGAGGGTAGAGATCTGAGCATCGACCTGATTGTGATCCCAATGAACGACTATGATGTTATCTTTGGGATGGATTGGCTTTCGAGATACGGAGCCATCATAGATTGCAACAAGAAGGTCGTTGTTAGGATATTTAATTGATTGTGTCAATAGTTTAAGTCTTGGTATTAAATTAGTATTTATCTTTAGCTTGGGCTTTAGACTAGATTGTAATTAGTTAACATTTAATGATTGGGCCTTAATATACCTAGGGTTAATGTGGTATATAAGGTATTACCAACTCACATTTGAAAGTAATCAAAGATCAAAGGCTTATCCAACTATTTCACACACTACACACACTCAAAGGTGAGAACACTCCCTTATCATTCCATTAAAGCCTCTTTTGATTCCTTGTTTGGTGCATTCGGGACCAACAAGTGGTATCAGAGCAAACGTGGATCGATCTGCATTGATTTGAATCCAGTTTCGTTCGATTCCAAGAAAGATCAAAGGTGTTTTTGGGCAAAAAATTAGTTTCGGCATTTCAAGCTTGTTTTGGGGTTTTGATGCTTCGTTTTTGTGTTTAAAACCTTCCCCCAGATCGAGTATATGCCTAAAATGTTTTTAGAACACTTTTGAATCAGTTTTAACGAGTTTTGAGCAAGATTGAAGCAAAAACTTTTCAGAAAAAGGACATCTCGGCCATTCTCTGTTTTTGGTCGATTTGACCTAATTTTTGGTGTTTTTTAGCTCACAAATCGGTCGATTATGTGTTTAGGGAAGAATTTCTGAAGTTTAGGATCAAGTTTGAGCGATTTTGGTTGAGATCTGAGTGAAAACGGACGATTCTCTAGCAAGAAACCGCGTGAAGCAATGGAACAGTACTAACGTGTTCTTGACCGCGAAATTGTGTGCTTGATCGTTCAAGTCCGCGAAATTTCCATGCCCGCTAAACTTTCTGAATCGTTCAAATTCGCGAAACTTTCTGAGTCGTTCAAATCCGCGAAACTTTCTGAATCCTTCAAATCCGCGAAAGTTTCATTTCCACGAATTTAAATCCGAGAATTTTTTTAAGCCGCGAAAATTTTACATTCACTGAATTTTTTCGCAACTGCCTACCTTAAGAATCCGAGAAATTTTAAACCGCGAAACTTTCCCTTATACTGAATTTTTTCGCAACAACTATCTTCAAGATCCGAGAATTTTTAGCCGCGAAACTTTCACTTATACAACATTTTTTCGCATCTGTTTACTTTCATAATCCGAGAAATTCCATATCCAAGAAAGCTTAATCCAAGAATCTCTTGTGACCGCGAAAATTTCCTCAACGTGCGAAAGTTTTTATAACTTGCGAAAACTCTCTTGCAAAGCTCTAAAATTCTCATCGTGCGAAAGTTTTATAACTTGCGAAAATTCTCTTGCGAAGCTTAAAAAATCTTAACTTGCGAAATTCTTCAACTTGCGAATTTTTCTAACGTGTTAAATTCTTCTAGGGTTAAAATTTTCTCGGGTGAACCTTTCTCAAACCTACTTAAGATTTGATCCTTACACTTTAGTACTATCACCCTAGGCCACTTTTGTCATAAATTATTTTTTCTCGCCTCAAATCTCGCATTTAAATCTCTAGAACTTCTCCTAATTTCAAGATATATTTCTCTTCCCTACATTATCGACCATCACACACGCTCACTTAGTTCTAAGAAATTCCTTAAACAATTTTATTCTCAAAACTCTACTCTTTAAACTCGTATTTCTCTTATCGTTCGTTACTAACTCTCTCATCTATACAAGATTAAAACCACGGACGATTCGACTGCACCAACCATGTCTACCACGAATGACATCTCCACAGTGGGCTCCGACACCAGGCCTCCGATGCTGCGACAAGGCGACTACAGCATATGGACAAACCGTTCCTCACGTTCATCAGGAACAAAGGCGCACCACTCTCTCAATATCTTCTGGACTCCATCTTCAACGGTCCAGCACAGTTCTGGACAATCATCCCTGCACAGCCAAACGCAAACCCCCCATGGATGAACGACGCACTCCAAGAGGTCCCATCAATGAGGATGAACTGGCTCGCGAACAGGCCGACGAGACTGCCAAAGGATACCTCTTCCAGGCTATGGGCAACGAAGTCTATGCTCACATCGAGTGCTGCACAACCGCTAAAGAAATATGGGATGAACTCGTAGAAATCATGGCAGGCACAACTGAAAGTGCTCAAGGAAGGAAATCAGCATGTCTCTCACAGTATGAACACTTCCAAGCCTACGAAGGAGAGGAGCTGCGTGACACATACCTCAGATACCTGAAGGTCATCAATGAACTCAAGAAAGCCAGGATCTCGAGGGACAAATTCGACATCAACAACCGCTTTCTTGGAAGCCTCAAACCACAATGGGGCAATGCAATCGTGATGATGATTCAGAGTAAGGACCTCTCCAACACTTCCATCCATGCTCTTTATGACAGTCTGTCTGCCTATGCTCCATATGTGCAACCTCAGTCCACCAACACTCGAGTCGACCCACTGGCCCTCCTCTCGAACAAAACCAATGATCGATCTTCCACCACTAAGACCAAACAGAACAAAGGGAAGCTACCAGCTGTTGTATCTGACACCTCTTCAGAATCCGAAGCTGATACAGAATCAGACGAAGATGTTCGTGATATACGCAAGCAACTGGCAATGCTCACTAAGTTGGTCTCAAAGAAGATCGGGAAAAAATCCTCATCCTCTTCCAATCGCCAAAGAACCTATAGCGGCATCAAAAAGACCACTCCCACAGAGGAAGCCAAGCCAACAAAGAAAGAAGAGGACTCCGCACCTCAAAAGTCCGTGAAGTGCTTTAGGTGTGGAAAAATGGGGCACTTTGCCAAAGAATGCCACGCCCCACGCGTGAAGGACTCCGGCTACTACGACCGTAAGGCCAGATTGACCCGCAATGTGGAAAGTGGGAAAGCTCTACTCACCGAAGAAGCAGAATGGGTGAATGACACTTCAGAAGACGAGGAGCCTAAGGATGAAGATTGCTGCATGGCAAGGCTGGTCGAACATGACGAGGACGAGGAGATGGGTCACACCGGTGAAAACACAGCTAATACTCCTACCAACGCTGCGTCTGAGGTACGAATCTCACACCTAGATGATGTGTTTACTCACCGACACGCCATTAAGAAACCCACCATAGACGCTAGGGATTATGATGAACTTAAGCTAAAATTTGAAAACAACTATGCCTTACTTAGTCTAAAAGTAGAAGAACTTGCCTGTGCAAACGAACGTCTAATGGCCTCTGAAGCTTTAGTCAAACGTCTGCAAAGCAAGAACAAACAAAGTGAGACTAAGGTTAAGGAAACTACACTGGCTATTAGTTCATGTGAAACTTCTCGCCTCCTGACGGCCTCCCAATATGAACTACTTACGAAGGAAAGAGTTAGGCTATACCGCAAGGTGAAAGAGCTTGAAGAGCAACTTCACCTCAGAAACGAAAACTCACGCATCCTATGCCTATTGAACCAACCAGCGGAAACAGAATTCTACGACGCACGGGGGGGATCGGACTGTCTAGCAATTGCAATCCAACACCGCTAGCAGTTAAAAGATATAACATGTGCAACACTGCATTCTTGCAAACAAGAAATGGTGCTCCCCCGCAGCTTAAGCCATTTGTGAGATCATCCTCCGCTGCCATCTCAGAAGAAACAAGAGAACAAAACATCCATTGCGCAGAAATCGCGCTTGACTACACAGTGTTGAACAATAGAGATAAGACTGAGGTATCCTCACTCTCGGAGGATGTCGAAACCTTACTCCCAAACAAAGAACAGGAAGATGCTTTTCAAGATGTGCTCTCTCGCACTTACATCCCAAAGAAACTACTACTCATAGCAGAACTAGAACGACAACTAGAAGTAGAAAGGAAGGCCTTTGCAAAAGAGCGAGATGAGCTGCTTAGCAAAATCTACACACTAGAAAAATTTCCCAATACGAACTATCCCTCCACATCGAGTCAAGTACCCGATTCTCAAACATGTAAATGTAAGAGGACGGCGAAAATGACTCCTGAAGCTGACATATGTTCTAACACTAACTCTAGTATTCTTATGGATACAGGGAATGTGAGTTCGATGTCTCTGGAAGGCAGCTCGTATCAGGCAAAGGCGAACCCACTCTTCGATGACAAGAAGAAAAAACCATCCTATATTCATCCTTCCTCTCTATGTACTGAATCTCAATATCCTAAGGGCGTAGACAATTATGTTGCTAAAACTTATCCTTCCTTTACCAAACTTATGTCTATGTGCTGCTGCAATGATTTTGTTCTCCCACGATTTCATGAATATGAAACTCATGAACACGCAACACTCCGACCTCGCAAGCGAACCTTCTCTACGACGTCTTTGAATTCTCCCATCTCGCCAAAACCCAAGGTCAAGCGAAAACGCATCTCGTCGTCAAACGCAAACTCACCTACTACTCGCAAGCCAAAGGCTACCAAAACCGGAGCACGAAAACAACAACCACGTTACCCACGTCAATTCATGTATAAGGCGCCATACATGCAAGCACGAATTAGGAAAATATGGGTTAGAAAAACCATAATTCCGCCTAATCAAACAAACGACAAAGGGAAAGCTAAATTAGAATCAACACAATCTGATTTAGAAACCACATTTCCCATTAAGCGCATAAAAACTTTACTTGTTTCACAAGAATGCCCCGTCAGTAAACGGGGACCCAACATCTGCTAATGATTGCAGGTCTGTCATGTGTGGTATCTAGACTCGGGTTGCTCCACACACATGACGGGGAACAAGGAGCTGCTGAGCAACTTCTCCGAGCGCTATCTCGGAAGGGTCTCCTTTGGAAACAGTCAAATGGCGCCAATTCTTGGAACTGGTGATCTCGTCCATGACAAACTGACGATCAAGGGCATCTCTTACGTTGAGGGCTTGAGCTACAATCTCTTCAGCATTGGTCGTTTCTGCGACAAAGGATACAAGGTTCTCTTCGAATCTGACATCTGCAGCATTATAGATGCCTCGGGACTACAACTTCTTTCTGGAACGCGCTCGTCTCACCTCTACGTACTCAATCTCACGACTTCTCGACCAGTATGCCTTCTCTCTCGGGCTGCACCCAAGCTGAATGATCTATGGCACCGACGTCTTTCACATATCAATTTCAAGACTATCAACAAACTACGTCAAGATAAACTCGTCAACGGTCTACCTCAACTAACATATCATAAGGAACATCTCTGCTCTGCCTGTGAATTGGGGAAGATGAAGCGATCGTCTCACATATCCAAGGAAACACCATCCTCTAAGCTAATCCTCGAGCTCTTACATATGGATCTATGTGGCCCAATGCCTACGGCCACGCTCGGTGGAAGACGATATATTCTTGTGATTGTCGACGATTTTTCACGCTACACGTGGACGAAACTCATTCGTACAAAGGATGAAGTTCCTGATATAATCATCGAGTTTGTTGTTACGTCCCAAACTCTTCATCAACAGAAGGTTCGGATTATCAGAACGGATAACGGAACTGAGTTTAAAGAACAAACTCAGTGATTTCTATGCCACTCAGGGCATCACTCAGCAGTTCTCAGCTGTGAAGACACCGGAACAGAATGGTGTCGTTGAGCGTAAGAACAGGACACTTGTTGAAGCAGCCAGGACTCTTCTCATACAATCCAGACTTCCTCATTCTCTTTGGGGCGAGGCTATTCAAACGGCCTGCTACACACAGAACCGGGCTTCCATCCACAAGAGATTCAACCGCACCCCATACGAGATGCTGAATAACCGTCGTATTCCCGATATATCCTATCTAAGGGCCTTCGGTTGCCGATGTTTTGTGGCCAATGATCGTCAACATCTTGGGAAGCTTGATCCAAAAGCTCTTGAAGGCATCTTTGTTGGATACTCACTAAACTCGAAGGCATACAGAGTCTATCTTAAAGAGAAACGATCTGTCATTGAAAGCACAAATGTCACATTTGACGAAAGCGAAGGCGACCTCCTGGCTTCTGCTCATATCAGTCCAGAACCAGGACTTCTTCAGTCGTTGACGAAAGGTCAACCTTCAACGGCGGGAACTTCCTCATCTGAAGGCAATTCTGGTGAACTGGATCTCGATCTGCTCTTCGAGTACTTCTATCCAGTCCCCAAGACTCCCGTCGCCCCCACTCAACTTACCGCTGCACCCACTCCACCAACACCACCAGCTATCGGCAATAATGTCGTCCCGCCAAACTTGGATAATCTCAACCTCAACGAAGACGACATTTTACCCAACCCTGGGAACATTGCTGATTCTGATGCTGAACCCTCTCAATCTACCACGGTTGAGGTCTCTTCTTCGGACACCGAACCCCAATCTAACGAGCCTCCAATAGATGCTACCACGTTGAGATCTCTTCTTCGGACACCGGACCCCAATCTAATGAGTCTCCAATAGATGCAAATGCGGCCAGCTCCTCACAGACAAATGTACCACTTTGGGCTCGCTCTCATCCTACAGACCAGATTATTGGGGATCCCACATCCGGTGTTTCGACACGTTCGGCTACGATGAATGAAAGTCTATTTGCTTGCTATCTCAGTCAAGTCGAACCATCACGAGTAGCTGAAGCTCTCAACGATCCCGATTGGCTGATTGCAATGCAGGAGGAAATAAATCAGTTTGAACGCTTACAAGTTTGGGAACTCGTACCACGACCTCGCAATAGATCCATTATCGGCACAAAATGGATTTTCAAAAACAAAAAGGATGAAGACGGTGTTGTTATTCGCAATAAAGCAAGACTTGTGGCTAAGGGGTACAACCAACAAGAAGGCATCGACTACGATGAAACTTTTGCCCCTGTCGCCAGGATCGAAGCAATACGAATGTTTCTTGCATTTGCTGCTCACAAGAACTTTAAAGTCTACCAAATGGACGTGAAGACTGCATTTCTGAATGGATTTCTCAAAGAAGAAGTGTACGTCGATCAACCTGAAGGGTTCTTGAGCGAAGAGTTTCCTCATCACGTTTATCGACTCTACAAGGCTCTCTACGGACTAAAACAGGCTCCCCGAGCTTGGTATGACGTCCTTTCAGACTTCCTTGTCCAGTCTGGATTCAAGAAAGGATCTCTGGATACAACCCTCTTCACCAAGCGGAGTGGCCCGGACATAATGATTGTACAGATTTATGTCGACGACATCATTTTCGGATCGACTAAACCACAACTGTGTGAAGAGTTCGCAGAATTGATGAAAGAGAAATTCGAAATGAGTATGATGGGTGAGCTGAACTTCTTTCTTGGTCTTCAAGTAAAGCAACTTCCCAACGGAATCTTCATCAATCAGTCCAAATACATCCATGACATCCTCGAGAAATATGGAATGAAGGATGCCAAGACTGCTGCTACACCTATGTCACCCTCTGGCCGACCCGACGCGGACCCATCTGGTGTTCCCGTTGACCAAACCGTTTATCGAGGGATAATAGGATCTCTTCTGTACCTTACTGCTAGTCGACCGGATATCGTCCTCTCGACAGGAATCTGCGCTCGTTTTCAGGCCACACCAAAGGAATCCCATCTCACTGCTGTCAAAAGGATTCTCCGCTATCTCAAGGGAACACCCAATCTGGGTTTGTGGTACCCCACTCTATCGGACTTCAAATTGGTTGGATTCTCTGACTCGGATTATGCAGGATACAAGATGGACCGAAAAAGCACCTCTGGAGCTGCACACTTCTTGGGCGGTAAACTCGTAAGTTGGTCGTCTCGAAAACAAAACTGTGTCTCAACTTCGTCGACGGAGGCAGAATATGTCACCGCCGCTAGTTGCTGTTCACAACTTTTGTGGATGAGAACCCAACTACGAGATTTTAATCTTCACGTTGATAAAATTCCCATTTATTGTGACTCAAAAGTGCCATCGCGATGACGAGTAATCCTGTACATCACTCAAGAACAAAACACATAGATATTCGTCATCACTTCATCAAAGAACATGTCGAGCAAGGCACGATTGAATTGCACTACATCACAACTGAAGATCAACTGGCCGACATTTTCACAAAACCGTTGGATGTCAAACGATTCCAACACCTAGTGACTATGTTGGGTATGTTGAATATTCAGTTGTGATCAATCGACCCTACATGAACTTTGATAAAGTGTACATATTTCATTTTCACTTCACTTCATTTTCTATGTGTCTTCTGGATTATGTCTGTTGAGGGGGAGTTTTTAGATTAAGGGGGAGCGTCTGATATTTCATTTATTTAAAACGGGAATGTTTCGATTAAGGGGGAGCGTCTGATATTTCATTATTTAAAACGGGAAGTTTTACGATTAAGGGGGAGTTTTCCTTATTTTTCATTATCCAAAGTCTGAAATTTTGGGCTGAAATTTTAAAGTCTGGTCAAACTGAGTCAAAATCGGACTGATCAAAACATTTTGGGCTGAATTTCAAATTTTCTGGTCAAAAAGGGTCAAAATTGGGTCCAAGTCCGCGAAATTCAGCTAAGTTGAATTTTTGACCAAGCCCGCGAAATTTCGGCCCATTTACTCAAAAATTTCGCATGTACAGTGTCTACAATCGTAAAACCCCAAAACCCTTAACATTTTTCACTATCCTAAAAATCCCGAGAAAATTCAAAAATTCGCAACCCCTCTTTCAAAATTCGCAACTCCCCGCATCGTCGTCATCATCAAAATCTGCATTCAAACTTCGTTTCCTGCTAACTCCATCATCACAAATCAGTTTTTCGGTATGAATACATCTTAAATAACCCAATTTCTGTTCGATCTTACCCTATTTTGCCCGTTTTGATTAAATCTGCTTGGTTAGGGTTAAAACTTTCTCGGCTCTGAATCGAACGAATGTTAGGTTTTTAATGTTTAAATCCACCAAATATGTATTTCCCATCCTATTACGAGTCGATTGAGTCCAAATTATTGCATTTTAGTTAAGATTTGAGTAGGTCTAAGGCAAAAATTGATTGCGCTATCTCGCACTTTTACAACTATGTTCTTCACCGCGAAAAATTCTCAGAAAACTTGCTTTAATCGTTAAATTTCGCTGCTACAGTGAGTATAGCCCCGCGAAACTTTTATTTCACCGAGAAAAATTCTCAGAAACATTCTCTGAAAAAATTGATTTAATAGTTAAATATCGCTGCTACAGTTAGATAGGCCCCGCGAAACTTTTATTTTACCCGAGAAAATTCTTGCACTACAGTGAGTGAGGTCTCGCGAAATTTTATCTGAGAAAGTTTCATACAAGAATTTACATATGTTACAATTTCGCTGCTACAGCACGTGAAGTCCCGCGAAAATTTCATATACTTCACTTCATAATCCAGATTTTCGCATATTCACTTTTCTCGCATCTACAGTGAACAAAAATTTTCAATCCGCGAAACTTCCATTTAACCTGCGAAGTTTTTCCTTATATGCTAGACGCATGCGAAAATTCACTCTGAATAAGAAAACACATCAACGTGCGAAATTTTCATTATATGCTAAGTGCGAATTTCCTTGAAACATGAGAAAATTTCTTAACGTGCGAAATTTTTGTGGCTGAGTGCGAAATTTCTTGAAACATGAGAAAATTCCTTGAAACAAAGATAAGTTGCGAATTTTTCTCATTGCATACGAAATTTTGACAACGTGCGAGATTTCTTAACTTACGAAAATTTCCATACTTGCTAAATTTTACAAAAAATGCGAAAATTTTCTTGACTTATCTATGTGTTACACTTAGTGTCGAAACTCGCCATCACATGACAAATTTCAAATCTTAACAACTATGTCAAAGGGACCCTAAATAAGCTTAAATGTGAATTTTTCTTATATATAATCTTGGGCAATTCTATGTCTATTTTTATCATTTTCGTGACTTAGTCAGTACTAATCTATTACGATTTCTATCAAGCACAGATATGACTGAAAAGGATCAAAGCACGATTGAAGCTCTTGAGGCGGCGGCACTCCAACGGGACATTGCTCGCATCGAACTCCACGCGCGTACCTATGTCCCACCACCCGAGGAGATCTTTCCACTAAGTCAATGGGCGGCCCTGATTCCCAACAACTATATGGTGGACTTGGACAGTTTTCGGTGCGATGCCCCCGTTATTATAGAAATTCTCAAAGGGCACCCACTTCGCCACGCCCTCACTCATGGCGAACCAGAAGCACAGGTGTACCTTCAACAATTCTGGCATACGCTGCAGATAGCTGGACCACTACGCCTTGCCAAGAACTTATCCGCCCATATCGATCAAGAAACGGTGGTCCTCACTCCCAAAATACTCCAAGATGTTCTTCAACTCCCGGTCTACTCACCCTACGATCCACCACCAACACACGACCAACTCATTGAAGACATCGACAGACTGGGCTATCAACCAGACACCAAGAAGAAGAAAGGCCCACTTGTCCTCAGTGAAGTCACCACCCGCAATCTACCACAACCCTGGCGGACACTGTACCTGCTGGTGAACAAGTGTATGTCAGGAAAGCATGCTGGTCAGGACCGCGGAAACATTCAAATCCTCACAATCATGACCGACATCGCTCACAACCGCAAGTACAACTACGCCGACATCATCTGGGTGGACCTAGTCTCGATGATCCAGCGACGCGACCGGGAAGTCGCCAAGGGAGTCACGAACCGCTTCGTCCCATACATGCGATGGCTCCCAGCTCTGATCAAGCACTTCCGCCTGCACTCAACCAACATCCGCATCCGTCCGGCAGCGGAACACTTTCAAATCCCAACTGTCGAGAAGTTCGCCAAGAAGAACACACCGGCGAAGGATCGACACGCAATGGTGATTCCGGACGACGTGCTCGCCTACGCCGACCCAACCAACCCGCACGTACAAGAATACCGTGCCTCAACCGCCTCCTTCCGTGAAACCCCGCGACCTCTCTCCACTGTCCCTACGGAGCAGATCAACCCCACTGCTCCCACCCCGGGACTAGCCAAAACCCCACCACCACCTCCAAAAAAGTCCTCGAGTCGCGCCGCATCCTCTTCCACACGCGCTCCGAAAAAACGGTCGCGAGAGGATGACGTAAGCCGCCCCACGGAGCGCCGATCGAAACAAAAGCACGATCGACCTCCTCCGTCACAGATAAGCCGAGCCGAACCAATAGGTACAGGAGGTGATGTGTTCACCTCCCGAGTAGAAGTCGTGGCATCTGGCTCAACCACGCAAACTACCCCACCAACCCACTTATCTTCCTCTCTACAGGAAGATATTTCATTCCACGAGGAACCACGTATACCATCGACATCCCACTTGGAGATAGTCGATGTTGAAACAAGCAGTCCCTCGCCTCAGACTGCATCCTCTTCATGCACCTCGAGTCTAGTGCCCTCACTCCCCATAGTTTCATCCGTTTCTAGGACACATACACCTTCCACTGCACCACAGAGTCTTCGTGACTCTGTCAGAACGCTCGGTAATGTCTCTGTGACTGAGAGCGGAAGACCTAGCACGGCCAACATCACAACAACCGTGAGCCTAGGCCATCATACGATTGAGTCTGTCTCATCGGTGATGCCAACGGAAAGTCTGAGTGACCCCGTCTTTTCCCGACCTGTGCAAACGGGCGGCCGATCGGCGATCTTCTCCGACTCGGTGACAGTTGGACATCTTCGTGATTCCAACTTGTTAGATTTACCCCGCTTCATCACCGAGACCGCGCTAGAGTCACGTCTTCAAGAGTTTGCAAAGACTCTTGAGGCGTCGATTCTCGACAAAGTTTACGCGCGTCTCGATGCGTCCACCGCCGACAAAGGAAAAGGTGTGGCCCCGGAGACGCCACCACCAACTCAAGATGTGGACGCTGAAGCCATTCTCTCTGCCATTTCCGCGAAGGAGCTCTTCTACCTCCTCCGAGCAAGATTCGAGTCGATGACGGAACTCGACGACGAGGAACGGCAGATGAAGAGAATGATGACTCAGCCCTTGACTTGCCGCGCTCAGGGCGAGTCCAGCGGGATCAGGCGCGACGATCAAGACGATGATCAAGATCGCCGCGAGGGGGAGAATAGGCCGCAAGCCTCACAACCTCAAGGGCCCATACAAACGACGCCGCCCTCCTCCTCTGCACCTGAAACAACGCCCGCCGTAACAGAAACCTCACACCCCACTAGCCATAAATCCCACCCTATCAACCCCGAGTCACCAGCCCTCACCTCCACCTACTACCGTCTCCAAAACTCTAAACGTCACATCGGCGTTAGAGACCACCCCCACACCGTCTCCACCCACAGTCTCCGAACCTCTAACTATCACACCGATGTTAGAGGTCACCACCACATCTACACCACTCGACACCCAAATCATCCTTGCCAAAACCATCACCACAACTGAACCACCAGAATCTCCACCACAACCATCCCCACAATCCACAGACTCTTCCGACACAACACCCTCGCCACCACACAGCGACACTCCTCTCGACACCGACCCCAACATAGCTCCCGAGGACGTCTACTGCGCACAGAACGAGATAGAAGCCTACATCTTCAACGATGAATGGCTGTACACACCCGTCGATGCAGTAGCAGCCAGGAAGCTGGTGGAAAACGCTCGACGTCTGCTGATGCAAGCCTCACTAACGCTGATCAACACAGCAGACAACGAGGACGGAGAGGAGTACGACGCTGAACCGGCCGAGCTTGAGGACATCCTGCAATTCCAAGCGCAGCAAACTGAGGCCCCTGCTGCTCAAACGGATGTACCCACGGTGAATATACCGGAAGCACCGTGGGAAAACAAAAAGATCACCGCACCGTTCCAAGAAGAGATCAGGAAGAGGATCTGGCGACGCAAGGAGCAGATCATCACCACCTTCGACGAGTATGAGCTGATGAACATCCAAAGTTGGAGCGAGAGAAAGAAGCAACTCTATCGATGGAGCCTTCTGTGCCACAAAAGCTCAAATAGGACGCTATCCGATGAGGAAAACATCGCTCAGGAAATGAGTCGGGCCCCCATCTGCAAAGTCACTGACCTTCGCCAAGAGTCCAAAGGACCTGTCCATTACCCAGTATTCACGGTAATGAGACAGGATGAGAGCTACTGTGAAGTCAGTGAGGCGGACTTCAAGTTTCTGCGCCTGGGCGACCTGTACAGCATGCTAGAATCCATGAAGCAGTTCAGACTCGTCCTCAGAAGTTCTGGACACCTCGTACGTGCTGAACCGGTCACCATGGGATATGTGGCTATCAAACGCCACATGCTCCGACAGGTCAGATTCTTCGCCACCCACGATCTGCAGATGGCGGTGGAGCACAATCTGAAGAAGGTAAATCTGACTCGCCCATCTTTCAAGAATGCGGACGACTACCGAGAAGGCGATGTGATCGACGGAGACGATCCGGCGGTCGTCTACTCGAACTATAAGGGAAAGATGAGGATGCTGCGCTGCTCTGAAGTGGCAAAGTTCTCGGATGGAACGCTCACCATCATCCAAGACAAACTAATGAAGATCTGTCGCATACTTTCAGAAGAAGATCCTCTATGCCGATCCAAGTTCGCGAAGCTCATTGACGCTATAGCAGATCGATTGGTACTTCGAAGGAACATCCGCGCCTTCGAGTTCAAGCTAGGGCTTCGCGACACACTCACACGCTAATCCACCACCGCTACGCTCAAGATCCAAGACTCCCAACAATTGACACAAAGGGGGAGATTGTTAGGATATTTAATTGATTGTGTCAATAGTTTAAGTCTTGGTATTAAATTAGTATTTATCTTTAGCTTGGGCTTTAGTCTAGATTGTAATTAGTTAACATTTAGTGATTGGGCCTTAATATACCTAGGGTTAATGTGGTATATAAGGTATTACCAACTCACATTTGAAAGTAATCAAAGATCAAAGGCTTATCCAACTATTTCACACACTACACACACTCAAAGGTGAGAACACTCCCTTATCATTCCATTAAAGCCTCTTTTGATTCCTTGTTTGGTGCATTCGGGACCAACAGTCGTAAAATTCCAACTGCCCGAAGAAGGAGTGTTCACTTTTTCAGGGAAAGCCAATTCGAATCATATTCCCCGAATCTTTGCGCTGAAGGCTCAACGACTATTGAGATCCAGTTGTGAGTCTTATCTTGTGTATGCAGTAAAGGCGGAGGAATTACCTCAGCAAGAACTGAAAGAGGTACCGATAGTTAATGAGTATACTGATGTATTTCCCAATGATCTCCCGGGGTTACCCCCTGATCGGGAAATACAATTCACAATAGATCTGATGCCGGGGTCTGCCCCAATCTCTAAGGCTCCTTATCGCCTAGCGCCAAACGAACTGAAGGAATTGAAAGAACAGCTGGAGGACTTGTTGCAGAAAGGGTTTATTCAACCCAGTTTTTCACCATGGGGAGCGCCGGTGTTATTCGTACGGAAGAAAGATGGGTCGATGCGACTATGTATCGACTATCGGGAGTTAAACAAGATCACGATCAAGAATAAATACCCATTGCCGAGGATCGATGATCTGTTCGACCAATTACAGGGTGCTACGGTATTCTCGAAAATTGACCTCCGTTCGGGATACCATCAATTGAAGATCAGGGAGGTAGATGTTCCTAAAACCGCATTCAGTACAAGGTACGGCCACTACGAATTTTTGGTCATGCCTTTTGGACTGACAAATGCCCCAACTACTTTTATGGACTTGATGAATCGGGTCTTTAAGGACTATCTTGATCGTTTCGTAATCGTCTTTATTGACGATATCCTGATTTATTCTAAGACGAAGGAGGAACACAAGAATCACTTACGAATCGTCTTAGGAATCTTGCGAGGGAAACAGCTTTATGCCCAATTCAAGAAATGCAAATTTTGGCTTGAGCAAGTAGCCTTCTTGGGACACGTGATTTCCAAGGTGGAATCTCCGTGGACCCGAGTAAGATTGAGGTCGTGAACAATTGGCCACGACCAATTACTCCAACCGAGGTCCGAAGCTTTCTCGGACTTGCGGGATATTACCGTAAGTTCATTGCTAACTTCTCCACCATTGCCTCAACATTGACAAACCTTACGAGGAAGAACGTGCCTTTCAAGTGGTCTGAAGCTTGCGAACAAAGTTTTCAGGAGCTGAAAAAGCGACTCACATCTGCTCCTATTCTGACTATACCCTCGGAAACTGGAGGATTCTCAGTCTATAGTGATGCCTCGAAAAACGGACTGGGATGCGTGCTGATGCAAAATGGGAAGGTGATCGCTTATGCTTCACGGCAACTAAAAGAATATGAAAAGAACTACCCAACCCACGACTTAGAACTTGCAGCAGTCGTCTTCGCCTTAAAGATTTGGAGACACTACCTTTACGGAGAACGGTGCGAAATCTTTACAGACCATAAGAGTCTGAAATATTTCTTCACCCAGAAAGAGTTGAATATGAGACAACGACGATGGCTGGAACTTGTAAAAGACTACGACTGCGTTATTAATTACCATTCGGGCAAAGCGAACGTAGTCGCAGACGCGCTTAGTCGAAAGGCGATGAGTACGGAATTGCACAGGCTTGGAGTGGAAATAGTCCATTTGGGCAAAGTCGACACGAAACTAGCAGCGCTGACTCTTGAGCCGACGTTGCTAGAACGAATTCAAAGAGCACAAGAAGAGGATGAATTCTACCTAAAGGCGAAGGATACACTAGCCAAAGACTTCGAAATCCGGGCAGATGGAACCTTATTATACAAGAATCGGCTATACGTGCCCAACGACGAGGAGTTACGACGAACGATAACGACAGAAGCCCACGCAACAACATACTCCGTACATCCGGGAGCTACAACGATGTACCAAGATTTGCGGATGATATATTGGTGGGCGGGAATGAAGAAGGATATCGCCACGTTCGTAAGTAGATGTATGACGTGCCAGCTGATCAAAGCAGAACACCAGCGACCAGCTGGAACTCTGCAGCCTTTATCTATTCCCGAATGGAAATGGGACCATATCACTATGGACTTCGTCGTTGGCTTACCTAAGATGACGAAAGGCCACGATGCTATTTGGGTGATAGTGGATCGCCTAACCAAATCAGCCCATTTCATTCCTATCAGTTCTACTTTTTCCATGGAACGCTACGCTGAATTATATATTCAGGAAATTGTTCGACTCCATGGAATTCCAATCTCTATTGTCTCGGATCGAGATTCGAGATTTCTGTCCAAATTCTGGCAGGGCCTACAAAAAGCGATGGGTACTAAGCTCTCGCTCGGTACTGCGTACCATCCTCAGACCGACGGGCAGTCTGAACGAACAATCCAAACCCTTGAGGACATGTTACGAGCGTGCGTGCTAGACTTCAAGGGAAACTGGAGTAAGTACTTGCCGTTGATTGAATTTTCCTACAACAATAGCTTCCATGCTACGATCGAAATGGCGCCGTACGAGGCATTTTACGGGCGCAAGTGCCGATCCCCTGTTCATTGGGACGAAATCGGTGAACGAGCCTTATTGGGACCTGATATAATTCGAGAAACAACAGAAGCAGTGACCAAAATCCGGGAAAGAATGCGAACGGCTCAAAGTCGACAAAAGAGTTATGCAGATCATCGACGACGACCTTTGGAGTTCGCAGAAGATGACCAAGTATTTCTAAAAATCTCCCCAATGAAAGGAGTAAGCGTTTTGGGAAGAAGGGCAAGCTAAGTCCCAGATACATAGGTCCCTTCAAGATAATCAACGAGTCGGCGAGGTTGCGTATCAGTTAGAATTGCCGACTTCCCTATCGCAAGTTCACGACGTATTCCGCGTATCGACATTACGAAAATACGTCACGGACCCGAGTCATGTGATCCAGAACGAACTTCTTTATCAACAACTCAAGCCTGACTTGAGTTACGAAGAGAAGCCCGTAGAGATTCTGATGTACGAGTCGAAACGACTACGGAAAAAGACTATCCCGCTAGTTAAGGTTTTGTGGCGGAATCAATCAGTTGAGGAAGCCACGTGGGAGCGCGAGGATGATATGAGAGTTCGTTATCCCGAATTATTCCAGTCGGCGTAATTTCGGGGACGAAATTCTTTTAAGGGGGAGGATGTAATACCCGTAAAATTTAAATACGGGATTTTGTTGTAATTAACTGTGAAATTATTTCAGATTAGGAATTTTGGATAATGAAATTTAAGTTATGCTACAAAAATATAAATTTTAATAAATCCAGATTTATTCAAAATTAATCCAAAGAAAATAGCATGGGTGTAACAAGGACTAAGTTAGATAGGTAAATGGAGTCCAATAAGTTAATGGGCTATACATAATAATTAAGTGAAACCCAAACCATAGAATAGTGATAAGTATTAATATTTCTTAATCCTAAGGCAATCGAACGTCATCACCACCTTTGTGTCCAATCAACCCCAAACTTCGAGACTTTGATATGTATCAAATTCATAATGAACTTTAAAGAGAATATAACAAATAGACCTTGAGCTGAAACTAAGAAACCGAAGCTGGGAATTGTGGGAGCATCATCACGCCAATTAACGCCTTGTAAAGAGGAGGTATACAATAGTTTGTATTTGATAATTTTAGTGTAAACTTAATATATTCTCTGTATATGTCTCTACATTGTTAAAAGGTAACCCGGGAATAGTTCGAAGCTCGCTAGGAATAGAAAACCCTAACTTTAGCAACTTAGTAAGGATCACGTTGGTTTATCTGATGGATTAGAGGTTTTAGTAGTTCTGAATACATGAAATATTAGGGAGGGATGAATTTAGATGTACCGTTTTCTGGAAATACCCTAGGTTGCGATGACGATCCTGATTATATGATTTTATTTTTATAGTTTTGGAAGAAATTCGAAAGAGTTAGCATGTTAGGGTTTTTGGGGGAGAAGTAAGATTTTCAGAAAATCTCGAGGTATGCCATATAAAGAATTAGAGATGCAATAACAAAGATATCAAGCTATATATTACAAAGATGTCGACACCATATAATAAAAGTCGACACAAGAACTCGACATTTTATTAGATGCCTCGACATTTGTTTTTAGTTAACATCTCGACATTTTAACCAAAGATGTCTAGACATTTGTATGATAAAGTCTCGACATTTGTGTTGGTAAGGATTCGAAGTTATAAAGTCGACATCTCGTAGGAATTGATTTCGACATTTTACAATGGCTTCGATTTTTTCAAGCAATGATGGTCTCGACATTTTGAGCTCGATATTTTCAATATACTCGACATTTCTATCGACATTTATAGAATGTCGATATGGTTGATGTTTTCGACATTAGTTATATATATATATATAGATCTCGACATTTATATTAAAGACCTTGATAATTGTATAAATATTTCGACATTGTGTTTTAATTAATAAATTTTTGGTATTTTAGAATTTTGCTATATCTAGGGTTTTCAATACTTTAGGGTTTATTTATTTTAGGAATTTTATTATTTTTAGGTTTTCATAAATTTTAGGGTTTTGATAATTTTAGTATTCTCAAAATTTATATGACTTAATAAATATATATTAATATGAAATTATTTAATATATTCAGAGGATCGATATATAGGGACTACACCGGACTTTTTATTTGACGCTAGCAGGAGGACAGGTAGGTGGATTATCCATCTACAATGCGTAAACACAGATGTGTATTATATGCTTTTATGTGATTTCGATGATTTTCGTGACTTATGTGATTTATGTGTTCTACGTGTTTTACATGAATTTCATGCGAGCTGTGTTTACATGTTATTACGATTATATGCATAACATATGCATATCACGACAGATTGAGAGATGATTTCCACCGTATTGAGACGGTGATCACTCGACATATTGAAAAGTAGGGTAGATCGAGATGATTTTTGATTTTGTTTGAGGTTGGGCTCACATGGCACCTGAGATTGGCGGGAGACAGACGTGAACGATCTGTCTACTTGGATGTGGTCGATCTGAGGTGCAAAACCGCCTGAGGATACTGGTATATTTACCCATGGTACTGATACGGGTCTGACCGCCCATAATACGGGTGTGATCACCCAGGGGATACGGGTGTTTGGCACCCATGACGTTGGATACGGTTGGAGCTTCGTGACCACCCATGATATTTATTATATATATGTATATTGGTGCCGAGCCTGACCAGGGCCCTATGTTATGTATGTGAGATATGATGTGAGAAAAGAAAGAGTGTGCATTGGCATGAGAGATATTGGGATTGGGATAGAGTGCGCACGTGCATACATGCATTTTATTCACCTACTGGGCAAATCGCTCAGTGTTTACGTATTGTAGGTACTGAGTCTGACGCGGACACGCGTCAAGACTGAGGCGGCTGGTGGCGGTGCTCCACGGACTTTTGAGGGCGGGGCGGTACATGGATGAAGACCTATGGAGCGGCTTAAGGACTTTTGTTCTTTTGACATTTTGGGGCTTTGGCCCGCGTACAGAGATAACGATGTAGACTGACTTTTATATTAGTGTATATTATTTTAGGAAAAAGTTTCAATTAGATGGGCCTTCTGCGGCTTACGCTGCGGAAATCCGCCAATAATCTTAATTAGAAAAGTAGGGTCGTCACAGTTGCAAGTTAAGAAGTCAATAAAGAAACTTAAGTTGAAAAAAAAAATAATAATAATAATAAAATAAAAATATAATAATAATAATAACAAATAATAAAAATAATAATAGTATGAATTTAATAATTCCAGAACATTTCGAAACTTACTAAATAAATTAATGAACTTTGTATAAATCATAATCAATGAAATTGGGCCATATTTACTTAGTTTACGCTTCCAAATAAAGCCCAAATACTATAAGGATAACTTATAGTTTTCTTAATCATAAGGGAATGTAACGTCATCCTAATGTCCCATCATCACAACTATCGAAACCTAGTGTTGTAATTATCCCAACATATAACAACTATTAAAGAGAAAACAAAACCTTGATAACAAGAAAACCGAAAGAGAGAGAGAGCATTAGGAAGGGACAGAGAACGAAAATAAGAACCAAGGAAAGTGAAAAAGAATTCCAACAAACAGAAAGACTTTGCACAATTCAAAGAATTGAAATAAAGAAGGTAAAACTCTTGTCATTATAACTTTAGTATACTTAATGTGTTTTCTTTATGTTTTCTTAACTCGGCTGAACAGATGTTAATTTGGAAAGGTTCTTAACATGTTAGATATAAGTAAGATCATGGGTCCTCCAGCTTTTATTCGTGATTGTTCTCGTGAGAGCTTTACGATTTCCGAGCTTGAGTGATGAATATAATACGGAACTTCCAAGGTTAACATGATAGGAAAACCCTAGTTGCTGGGAATTTATTAATGATCACGTGAGTAGGAAGAAGCTGGAGTGTTAATAATTTTAGTATATGAAACATTAAGGAAGATTTGGAGCTTAACGTTTTCTGGAATTAGTATGATTTTAGCAAAGATATCGAGCTATATATTACAAAGATGTCGAGATAAACTAAAGAAGGAACTCGAGATGTATCTGTTAGAAAGATTTCGTTAGGTGTAATCAATGTTTTAAAAAGCGTATAGCGTAGTGTGTCGCGTTTTAGTGCTAGTAGCGCGCAGCGTAAATTGCGTAGCGCATTGCGTGAGTATTTCGGGCAATCTATATATAATGTAACAAATTATATATAATATATATAATATATAAATATGCTACGTTCGGTTATTTTTTATGTCATTATTGTAGTTATGAGACTAAATAATCAATATTTTCTCAAAACATTTAATGAAATAAAACATACGGTACAATTAATTGATTAAAATAAAAAATTCAATATATATATGAATAATATATTTTAAACCACAACAAAAAATAAAAAATAACATAAAATATTGTAGCACGCTATATGCGCAATTTGACACGCTATATGCGCAATTTGGCACGCTATTTACGCTATTTCTCAAAATATTCGCGCTATTCAGGACAAAACGCTATATTTTTACGCTTTAACGCGTTTTTCTGCAAAATTACACTATTTCGCGCTACGAAACGCGCTACACTACGCTATTTAAAACACTGGGTGTAATAGATAAATGTCGAGATATGTGAGTAGGAAATTTCAAAATATATAGATGATAGATTTCGAGACATATAAAATGAAGATTTCTAGATAATGTCGAGATACATACTAGAAAAGATTTCGATATGCTTATATAGATCTCGATATTAGTTATATAGTAAGATATCGATATGCTTGTATAAATCTCGACATTACTTATGCTTGTATAGATCTCGACATCATCAATCTCGACATCCTCCATGATATAATTCGATATTTACTAGACCTTGAGAGGTAAGGAATCTCGACAAGTGATAAGCAAGGTCTCGACATTTTGAGGATTTCGACATCATAGTTCTCGACATTGTCTTAAGGTTTCTACACTTAATAAATTTTCGGTATTTTAGAATTTTGCTATTTCTAAGGTTTCAATATTTTATGGTTTATTTATTTTTTTAAGAATTTCACTATCTTTAGGTTTTCATAAATTTAGGGTTTTGATAATTTTAGCATTTTCGAAATACATATGACTTAGTAAATTTATTAATATGAAAATATTTATTATATTCAGAGGATCGATATATAGGGACTACACCGGACTTATTTGACAATAGCGGGAGGACAGGTAGGTGGATCATCCATCTACAATGCGTAAACACATATGTGATTTATGTGCTTTATGTGATTTGGTGATTTTCGTGGTTTACGTGTTTTACGTATTTTACGAACATTTCATGCGAACCATGTTTTTATGTACCATTATATATATGCATGGCACGTGCATATCACGTGAGGGCGATAGATGGTTTCCACCGTATTGAGATGGTGATGATTTGAGGTATTGTTAAGTGGGGTAGATTGAGATTATTATGACGACTTGTTAGGCTCACAGATTACCTGGCCGAGACAGACGTGATCGATCTGTCTACTCGGATGTGGTCGGTTCGAGGTGCAAAATGCCAGATGATTATATATATGTATGGATACGGGCTTTATCGCCCATGATTTATTGTGGAAGAGATGACCTGGTAGGTGGCAATTGACGTGATCGATCAGTGCACTACCGGCGTAGCTTACCGCTGATTACGGGTGGAAATCACGTGACCACCCATGATATTTATTGTGCGCGTGAGCCTAACCATGGGCCCCATATTGTTATGTATGATAGGAATGTGGGAAAAGAAAGAGTGTGCATGGCATGTGAGATATTGGGATTGGGATCGAGTGCACACTTGCATACATGCATTTTATTCACCTACTGGGCAAATTGCTCAGTGTTTACGTGTTGTAGGTACTGAGTCTGACGCCGATACGCGTCAAGACTGAGGCGGCTGGTGGCGGTGCTCCACGGACTTTTGAGGGCGGTGCGGTACATGGATGAAGACCTGTGGAGCGTCCGTAGGACTTTTGTTCCTTTGATAGTTTTGGGGCTTCAGCCCGTGTACAGAGATAACTATGTAGACGGATTTTTATATTAGTGTATATTATTTTAGAAAAAAGTTTTAATTAGACGGGCCTTCCGCGGCTTACGTTGCGGAAATCTGCCACTAATCCTAATTAGGAAAGTAGGGTCGCCACAGGTAATAAAAACTCCCATGGGGTCCACACGAAAGGTAAGTAAAGACAATGTTGGACAGAATGTTGACCCAACATTATATCGATCCATGATAGGCAGTTTGCTTTATCTTTCAGCGAGTAGACCCGTTATTATGTACAGCGTATGTGTTTGTGCTAGATATCAATCTGAGCTTAAAGTTTCCCATCTTAATGCTGTGAAGCGTATTCTTCGATATGTGAGTGGTTCGTGTAGCGTAGGGTTATGGTTCTCTAAAGATACTAATATGAGTCTAGGCTACAGCGATGCTGATTGGGCAGGTGACGAGGATGATCGCAAGAGCACAAGTGGCAGCTGTTTCTTCTTAGGTAACAGTTTAGTTGCATGGCACAGTAGGAAACAGAATTGTGTGTCTTTATCTACTGCTGAGTCTGAGTATGTTGCTGCAGGTAGTTGCTGTACGCAATTAATGTGGTTAAATAGCATGTTGTGTGACTATGGTTTAGAGTGCGGATCTGTTCTCATGTATTGTGATAACCTTAGTGCCTTCAACATATCTAAGAACCCTATCCAGCATTCACGCATAAAGCATATAGATATAAGGCATCATTTTCTGAGAGATATGGTAGAAAAAGAGTTAGTTCGCATTGAGCATATAGACATGAAACATCAGTTAGCTGACATTTTCACGAAAGCATTGGATTTTGAAAGGTTTTCGGACCTGAAAAAGTCCATATGTTTGCATCAGTCTGTCTGAATGTTGGTCCAACATTTGGATCAACATAGCATATGTCGAACTTGATGGATACTGTTTCGATGTGTGTTTTAATGTTCTCTCTGTTATTTTGTGAAATGATTTGACTCACCTAGAACGTTCCCTGAAATGATCCTCTTCCTTAAAAAAAATTGCTCGTGATCCTTTTTCAAGATACAGGTTCAGGTAATAAGCTTCCCTAGGTACACGGCATTCGCGTGACGATGTACTCCTTGCGACAAAAATCCTAACCTTGATGATAAGGAACGCATAAGGGCTGTAGGTAATAAGTCTATAACTGAGGTAAGTAGGGCAGAAAATGAAAGGGAATTGAGTTTAGGGTGTTGAACGGAAAAGTCTGGAATTTTAGAGTAGAATGTTGAGTCATATGTTGGGGCAACATATGTGACTGTCAGTTTGATCATGCTATATTTTTGTGCTTTCGTTTATTTGCATTACTTTCTAGGTCAGCATCTGTTAGTCTTTTGTGTCTAGTTTAGATATCTCTCAGAATTGCATTAGAACTCGAAGAACAGCTCGTTACACTTGTCTCAAGTGATCCTCATTGTCGCCTAAACGGTTAGTCCCGCTCAATACTATGATGACTTTTGACTTGGTATTTTTGGTTGAATCATGATCTGATTTGCTCCTATATTTTTCATATGACCGATTCTTCCATATACTATATTTAGCTCCATGTTTACTTAGACAGGTTTGACCTAATTCGACCTCATCCTCAAACTGTCTAAATGCTCTGATACCTGATTTATCCCTATTTACTGAGTGATCATTCTATTTGTGTCGTTGGATATTTCTCTCTTTTAGGTTCGACTTAAGATCTCATCACTTTCGCATATCCGATTTCATAGTTCGAACTTCACGCTGAAAATACTCTCTATTCTTGACTGTGTTTGATATAACCAAGGGTTAACCATTCTATCTTGCACTTCCATTTCTTGAATTTATCTTTGATTTCACTATGGCAAACTCATCTGTTTTTGAGTCCCAGAATGTTGGACTAGATGTTAGTCCCACATTTGTCTCAGCATCTGCAAGTTAGCTAACAGAGAAGTTCTCTGAGTTTTTTCTTTCTTCCCAAAAAGGGGGAGAAGGTTGTGCAGATAAAAAGGGGGAGATAAGGAAATTTAGGGGGAGAAGAATAAGGAGCCGAACAAACAGGGGGAGCTGACCAAGAAAGAGAAGCAGCCGAGAAAACATCAGAAGGAAACTCCATACTCCATTGAAAGTGAATTTCTGATTCGTTCTATTTTTGCATGCATGATTGATTTTTGTGTTTATGTGCATGCTATTTTGCTTCTCTGATATTTATTTTTGCATGACAGATTAATCTGATTTGCTTACATGTTTGCCTGCTTACTTGCCGAATATTTTTATTTTGCAGATTTGCCTAAGGATCTTTTCTTTTTGCATGCCTGACTTTATTGTTATTTTGTGCATGCTGATCTGGTTATTTCTGCTTGTGTGACTATGTGTTTGGAAACCTGCGTATGAACTATATTTATTTTGCAGATGTTTAACTTAAGACCTTGTTATGACTATGTACTATTTTCGTAGTACTTTGAATAGTTTAATCGCTATTCTGTTTGTGTCTACCCTAACCATCTTTTGATGTTTTGTGGTTGAGTAGAGTTTGCCTTCAGGGGAGTTTCACTATGTCTAACGTCTGCTTTGGTTTTGGGAAGAAAGATAAAAAGGGGGAGATTGTTGATGTTGATGTTGGGTGAACATTCTAGTCAACATCTGTTGGCCGAGAATGTCTCCAACTTCAGTTTTATCTTTCATGCCCAAAACTTGTTTAATCCGTGGCTTGGCTATTTTTAGTGTTTTGCAGGACTTAAATAAGGATTGGGAATTGATCAAACCGTGTGAAAAATGTGTGGAGCAATTAGGAGCGAAATAAGGAAGAAGCTTACTTAAAAGAGGATGCTTGGAGCTCAAGTCAAGACTAAATCATTAGGAGATATTCAAGGGATCTCCTACCAATTCAAACATGAGCCAAGGACTATAAATATGAGGAGATTTCGTGCTGCAACTCAGACCTTTGGACGAGAAAACTTTTGAGAGCTATGAGCGATAATGATCGAGTTTTGTTGGGAGAATTTGAGCGAGCCAAAGTGTCCTTTTAGCCTAGTATTTCTTTTGCAAAAGTCTTAGGACTTTGTAGGTTTGCAGAATCGTTAGATTTGTAGTTTTTCTGGATAGTTTAGATTCGTAGTTTTTCTAGGCTTGTTTTAATATCTACGGATAGTTATTTTGCCATTCATTGCTAGGAATTTCGCCTTGAGGCACGCATCAAGTTTTTATAATTTGCTGCACAGATTTACATCTCGTGTTCACCATCTCTCTTTACGAAGTTTGTTATATATTCCGCTGTGCGTTCTGTGCTGGCTTCAGTGTTGACCCAACATTTGTTCCAACATTTAGTCATCTATTTTTAGAACTTAGTAATTTACATCCATATCATATCGGGACCACTTCATATGACATAGTAAATTTAAGCAAAATGACAAAACTACCTCATGACACTTGTGATGCGGATGATGTTGTAGATGTGAAGTGAGAAAGGAGACATATAGCTTCCATGTATTCCAAAGAGAAGAAGCATTATTGTGTAGCGGAGGAAACAAACTAATAGGCAACAAACTGAGAATTAAAAGCTACAATCTTTAAGTTCGAAAAATGAGATATGAACATATGGATATTGAGGAATTTCTGCAAGCAAGTATAAATGAACGACCATGAAATGAACTACTCGGCCATTTCTGCAGCTCAAATAAATGTTAAGCTTCTGAAAAAAAATGAATTCCAAAGGCCAATGATGTTACAGTGCTAACACTGAATAACAAATTGTCAGTCTTTCTCTACCAAGTAACTCACCAAATATCAGTCTATGTCGATATCCTCGTCAATTTTCGAACCAAATTTGTCAGTTTGTCCAAAATGGGACTTGGAACACCTAGGCCTCGTTCTTCGGGCATTTTCTCTTGCTCACTCAGAGTTCTGAAATGACCAGACATGACCCCAACTATGCTACTCTATGAAGTACTTTGTTTTAGGGGACCCGGGCTTGGAACGTAGCTCGAGCGTCACAACTTTTTATTTGTTTCCTTCTGAAACAATGTGCTCAACTTGAACCCATTATCGATTCTAGAGGATAAAATATCAACTTTTGCCTCTCTGTCGAAGTCGGATACAAAAGCGTAGCAATATAATTTAAAAAATAAACGAATAAATGAACAGGTTCATCGACAACAAAAAAAATTAATACTTGTTCAGCAAAACCATATATGGGACATTGAATCTATACAGATTTAATTGTCATATAACTCGCTTCAGCAAATCTTATATATAAATAGAAATGTAGGTTTCATGACAATGGGACACGTGTCCAACTTAAAAGAAAATTCAATTGATAAAAACGAAATTAAAGATAAACAAGTACACAGAATATTTAATTAACCAACGTTCAAGATTTCATCCATTAACCACGTTTGATTCTCCACGCCCTGCCCCAACCGACGAAGGAGAGCCAAGGTATTTCTCAATGTTATGTTGATGTGCCCTTGGGAATGCCTACCTTTATTAGGGTTTTGTTCGACGAAAAGATGGGGACAAGAAGGAAGCTTCAACGCTTCTGATCTCACTGCTGGTATGTGAATATAAAAAATTTCGAGTTTCAAGTGTATTTGATTAAAGTGTCGTAACATGGCTGGGATCTTTCCATAGACGAGACTGACGATGTTAAGAAGAGATGAAGTGCGCCCATAATTTTTGTCGTATCTTAGCAGGGGAAGTGTGATTCTCGCACCATGAGGTAAGCCTGCCATTTAATTTTATGTTGATTGTAATTGTATTTGTTGTTGGTTGGTTTTGCATCACTTTCTTTGTGTGTATGTCGCTGTATGGAAGAACATGGTTAAAGAAATGGATCGATGGAGAGGATTGGGAAAAGGTAATAGAAGTTCTTGAGATCTTTGGGCGTCAATAGAACATTGAGAGGACATTTCGGTTCTCCAAAACGCGCAGAGATCTCCGCCTCGGCCTTATCCGCCACCAATATTGTCCCGAGCTTTGTTTCGTGAATTTTATTGTAATAATATGTTGCACAACATATACCATTAAGATCTGAAACTTGAAAATACACTGTTATATGGAATGGTGCATCACCGATCAAGATATGTGAGTTTGACTACTCCATTGTGCAGGCCTTTGGAGCAACTCTTGGAGATCAAGGTCAGCTGTAATATCCGTAAAAGTTAAATACGAGATTCTGATGTAATTAACTATGTAATTTTATGAAGTATAAGTCTCAAAAAAAAAAAAAAGAACTTATCGATTTAAGTTCTAGGAACGAAAATACAGACTTTAATAATTTCGAAGATAACTTCGAAATCTATAGTCAAAGAAACACCCAAGGATAATAAGAATTATATGACAAAACAATTTAAGTGGGCTACACCTACTATTCGAAAATTTAGGCCCAAATGTATCTAATTATGATAAGGAATGAGCTTACTTAAGCTCAAGGGAAAAGAACCGTCATCATACATCTTGTCTAATCGGTCACCATTACCAAAGTATTCATATATATCTCATAATAACGAAAATGATGAGGAGGGGAAAACCTTTGAGACCTTACTAACGAGAAAACTCAAAGAACAAATAGGGAATTCAACCCATAGTTGCTATAACAAGTTGGACATCAAACTTCGAGGTAAGGAAGGTTGAAATTTCATCACTAGTGTATATATTATTTCTTATACTTGCTATACGATAAGGTGTGCGTTAATATTTCAAGTAATTAGGCATTTATTTGGGAAGATTGTGAATATATTAGATATAGTTTAGAGCTGGGATTCTTAAGTTTCAATCGACTTAACGGTGTACAAAGTTGTGATAAATTTCGGATAGGAGCTTTATGCGAGTTAGGATGATTTCTACGAAGGTTATGATGGCCTTCAAACGTTTTCAATATATATGTCAATACATAATTGCTTGCTAATCATAGAAAATCCGAAGTTGTCATATTTAGAAAACCCTAACCTTCGAAACCTAATATACTATAGTTATTGTCAATCTCATGGGATCTCCTTGGTAATCCTAGAATTTATATGAACGTTGGTATGCTTAGAAATTCTACAACCTAGGATTTCGAATGGGTATAATAAGATCTCGAGGTTTATAATAGAGAGGTTTCGATAAACTTTAGAGAAAGATTTCGAGATGTATCGATATTAGTTAGATCTCGACATTACTTATTAGGCTAAGTCTCGACATTGTATTAAATGATTCTCGACATTGTTAAGACTTTGACATTTAATGTCGACATTTTGCCTCCCAACAGAAGATATCGAAATGTGTGATAATAGTAGTGAAAACCTCGACATTTTTAAGTAAGAGCTCGACATTTTAACCAAAGATGTCTCGACATATGTATGATGAAGTTTCGACATTTATATTGATAAGGTTTCGACATTTAATAAGCATAATCTCGATATTATATGTCTCGACATTTAATGAGCATAGTTTCGACATTTTTAAAATATCGACATTTTATAGGTTTCGACATGTATCTCGACATTATAACTCGACATTAGTTTAAGGTCTCGACATTTTAATTTCGACATCCAAGTTCTCGTACTAATATGACCTCGGTATTACTTATTATGTTGTGTCTCGACATTTATAGTTAGAGGGTCTCGACATTTTACAAGCCTTCGACATTTCCAATGACTAGGTTCGATATTTACCTTTCTTGATAAGTAAAAGTTTCGACACTTAATAAATTTCGGTATTTTAGGATTTTACTATTTCTAGGGTTTTCAATATTTTAGGGTTTATTTAATTTTTAGGAATATCATTATTTTTAGGTTTTCATAAATTTTAGGGTTTTCTATAATTAGGGTTTGGGAACTTTAAAACTTATACAGTTTAACAAATATACTGATATAATAATATTTATTTATTCAGAGAATCGACTTATAGGGATTCCACCCGATTTCTTGACTGACGTTAGCGGGAGGACAGGTAGGTGGATTATCCATCTACAATACGTAAACACAATTATGTGTTTCATGTGATTATGTGGTTTACGTGACTTATGTGATTTACATGTTTTACGTGCGTTTTATATAAATCATGTTTTATGATATTTTTATATGAATGGCACGTGCATATCACGTTAGGGCGAGAGATGTTTATACCGTAGTGTGACGGTAATAATATGAGATATTGACGTACGGGGTAGAAAGAGATGCTTGTGATTGATGACTCTTAGAGGAGTCGAGGTTGGGCTCACTGGGCACCTGGCGGAGACAGACGTGATCGATCTGTCTACCCGGACGTGATCGATTCGGGGTGCATACCGCCGGATGGGATTTTCTTTTGATTGGTGCGGGAGATATACGACCTGGTAGGAGGACATTGACGTGATCGATCAGTGCACTACCGCGTAGCTCGCCGCGAGACTTGGGGGTGGCCTCCCAGTAGTCTATTGCGCGCGGAGGTGTCGAGCCTAACCTAGGGCCCTGTGCTGTGTGAAATAGGAATGTGGAAAAGAAGAGTGTGCATTATATCATGTTGTGAGATATTGGGTTGGGGTTGAGTGCACACTTGCATACATGCATTTTATTCACCTACTGGCAAATTGCTCAGTGTTTACGTGTTGTAGGTACTGAGTCTGACGCTGAAACGCGTCGAGACTGAGGCGGCTGGTGGCGGTGCTCCACGGACTTTTGAGGGCGGTGCGGTACATGGATGAAGACCTGTGGAGCGTCTGTAGGATTTTGTTCTTTTGATATTTTTGGGGCTTCGGCTCGTGTACAGAGATAACGATGTAGACGTATTTTTATATTAGTGTACATTATTTTAGGAAAAAAAAAAGTTTTAATTAGACGGCCCTTCCGCGGCTTACGTTGCGGAAATCCGCCACTAATCGTACTTAGAAAAGTAGGGTCGCCACAGGTGGTATCAGAGCTTCGGTTTTAGATTCTGAAGACTGTCCATATACTGCCGCTCAAAAGCCTGGAGAACCAGCCTGGCCTGTAAGGTTAATATTTGATTTTATTATTACGTGTTATTTGATATGTACTTTATGTGAATAATTGTAGAAATAGATAAAAATGCCGAAAGGACGTCGGGATATAGGCAGTTCCAGTCGTAGAGCTGGGTCTGAATCCCCACCGAATGAGGACCGCTCTACCATTCATCAGTTAACTGATCTGATTCGGCGGCAGTCCGATCAGATTAACGATCTTATTCATCGCCAAAATTCCTCGGAACGTCACTCGTCCCCTGGCCTAGAACGTGTAGAGGCTGCCGGGGAAAGTTCCGACGGTTAAATCCCCCTTCGTTCGAGGAGGCAGTCGATCCTACCTTTGCGGAGGATTGGCTCAGAACAATAGAAAATATGTTTCGAGTTAGCCACCTGCCTGATACGGAAAGGTGACGTGTGCCACCTT